>PVHP010034247.1:0-19402 GCA_004024765.1 Zapus hudsonius
GTTTCCTAGAAGGACATGCTTGGCTTTGCTGACAGCTGCTGAGGCTACAGACCGAGCACACGGCCCAGCTGGGCTCTTGGAAAGGTAAAGAGAAGCCAGGAGGAGGCAGACAAGGGGCAGAGAGAGGGAAGAGGGAATCCCTATGTTCACCCACCATTTGGCACAGTAGGGATGTTTTAGCCACACACCGCTGGGATGAAGCAGGCACAGTTATAGGAAGAAAGGATTTATTGAAGCTACAGATCCAGGGGAAGTTTTATAATGGCAAAGGTCCATCACAGGTCCATCAGAAAGGAACCCATCACACACACACACACACACACACACACACACACACACACACACACACTCACTCAGCAGTAAGCTCTGCCAGGCTCTTTGCATATCTATGGCTAGAATTCTAGATCCTCCCCAGAAACACTTTAGGGCTGGAGCCTAGGATCAGGCCCGGCCAAGGTGACACCACCTTCAGCCAGGAGGCTGGAGACAAATTGCAATCTTTAATAAACCGTTGAATCTATTGGGGGACAGCCATTCAAACTACCACAGAGAAAATACATGAATTTCTTGTAAGGAGGCACCACAGAAGGTCAAGACCACTCACCAGCTCCCCAATGAGTCTGCGAAGATGGGAAGAGGTCAAGTCCCTCATCTCAGGAGGCAGCCCGGAGACATCAACGTTGAAGCATGGAGACCACAGTCCAGTTTTTGGCTCTGGTCCTGTTCCCCTTCTCAAAGCCCAGAAGACAAGAAAGACTCAGCAGAGGGGATGAGAAAAGAGCAAAGCTCCCAACTCCTGGAGCAGAACCCCAGGATGGAAGGGGAGGGCAGGAAGGAGGATACGTCTAGATAGACTTGCTATTGAAGGGTTGACATGAGCAGACTCACTGGGATTTCAACATTCCCAGCTACTGGGCTGATGAAGTCTCGGGCAGCAGAGGCTTTGACCTTGAGCTGACCTTCATATAGAAGCCCAAGGACAGTTGCTCTTAGTCCTACCCCACTGAAACTAGCCAAAAAGCATTACGGAAGTGATAAAAGGCAGCCAAAAGGAACAGAACCACAGGATAAAAGAAACAGAAGTGGGACTGGGGAGATGGCTCAGCAGTTAAGGTGCTTGCCTACAAAGCCTAACGACCTGGGTTTGATTCCCCAGTGCCCACATAAAGCCAGATGCTCGAGGTGGCGCTTGCATCTGGAGTTTGTTTGCAGTGGCTTAGAAGACCCTGGTGAGCCCATTCCCCCACCTCTGCTCTCTCTCTCTCTCTCTCTCTCTCTCTGAAAATAAATAAAATATTTTAAAGAAAGAAAGAAACAGAAATGATAGGCATGGTGGTGCAAATCTTTAATCCCAGCACTCAAGAGGCCAAAGTAGGAGGATTGCTGTGAGTTTGAGGCCAGCCAGAGACTACATAGTGAATTAATTGCAGGCCAGTCTGGGCTAGAGCAAGACATTACAGAGAGAGAGAGAGAGAGAGAGAGAGAGAGAGAGAGAGAGAGAGAGAGAGAGAGAGAGAGAGAGAGAGAACATAAGTCAAGAATAGGACAACAGGATTCATGAACAAATGCTTTCTGAGAATATATATTTCTGGAAAGATTCCTGGCTAGCCTTCCAGTGGACTACACAGTGACTTTTGTTTTTGTTTTTTTTCAAATATTTTATTTATTCATTTTCAAGAAGAGAGATACAGAGAGAGAGAGAGAGAGAACACCAGGGCCACCTCCTTGTGGGTCTGGCTTATGTGGGTCATGGGGAATTGAACCAGGGGCCTTAGGCACTGGAGGCAAGTGCCTTAACGGCTGAGCTATCTCTCCAGCCCTTGTTTTTGTTTTAATCTCAGCCAGGTAAAGAGCTACCTGGGCATCTGGGTCCTGAGACACTAACCACCTCTCTTCCTTCCCACTCTCTACCTCTTGCTAACAACCCATCATGACTCATCAATCCCTGATCACACTCCACTCCAAACGTTAGATGATTCACAATTGTCCTGTGTAATTCCTGTTTTTAATATATTTTATTTATTTGCTTTCAATCAGAGAGAGATAGAAGAGAGACAGAGAATGGGCATGACAGGGCATCCAACCACTACCAATGACCTCTAGATGCATGAACCACTTTGTGCATCTGGCTTACGTGGGTACTGGGGAATTGAACCCAGGTCGTTGAGCACTATAAGGAAGCATGTTAACTGCTGAGCCATATCTCCAGCCCTAATTCCTGTTTTTTGATGGGACGCCCCAAGTGATGTAAATTGGTCCTGGGAGTGTTCCCACATCTCGATGAGATTTGCTCTTACCTGTAGACTTGAACATAAACATGAGAAATGGATACTCACCACGCATACCTGAGTAATTGATTTTGACTAATCAATTGGCAGCAAGCCAGCAGCTCCCAGTTGATGCTAGGGCAGAATGGGGATCTGTAAGTGTTCTGGTGATGCATGGACCTTGGCAAATACACTTGAGCAGTTATGAGGAAAACCCGACAAGCTCACTTCTGTAGCTTTCAGAATTAGCATGCTTCTCAGAAGCTGGTTTTTTTATGTCTGCTGGGCTGAAAGGGCTGAGAGTCAATTTAATTGTGCAGGTTGCCAAACTATAGCAGTCCCGGAGCTTGGTGGCATGGGGACACGAGATGACCCTCCCAACTAGACGCATTGTCTTGAGTCTCCAAATCCCACCAAGCCTCCCTTCACCATGGCAGGTCTTGGGTCTGAAAAAATTAGCAGTCCTGTGGCTCAAAACCCCGAGACACACTCATGAGGCAGATGCCCTGTGTGGTGGTTTGATTCGGGCATTTCCCATAGACTTATCTGTGCAGAACACTTGATCCCCAGCTGATGGCAGTTTTGGAATTGGAACCTTGATGCAGGTGTATTTGGGGGGACTGACTTATGGGTGTTATATCCAGCTTCTCCTTGCCAGTATTTGGGCACACGCTTCTGTTGCTGTTATTCATCTGATGTTGGCCAGGAGGCGGTGTCCGGCCTCAGCTCATGCCATCATTTTTCATGCCATCATGGAGCTTCCCCTTGAGTCTGTGAGCCAAAATAAGTCCTTTCCTCCCATCAGCTGCTTTTGGTCAGGTTCTTTGTACGGCAATAAGAAAGCTGACTGCAACACCCTGAAGGGGGGTGTCCACTATCATCGTGCATTGTAGCCACTAGACTCCCAACTGGGCCCCATCCCAGCATGCTGCAGTAGACAAGCACATAACTCTCGTCAGCAAATGTTAACCATTCAAGGAATAGCAAGTTGAGAGAGCGAGAGAGAGGGGAGACGAGACGGGGAGAGATGAGGATTGTGTGTGGGAGCAGAATGACCGACTGAGGAAGGATGAACAGAGCATCAGAGCAGGACAATTTGGGGCATAGCTGCGCTATTAGAAAGTCTGGATTTGACGTGTTAGCCTGCGTAAAGATCTACTCATTATCTACTCAGAACAAGCACTGATTATCTCAGTTTCTATGGGCCAGGAATTCAGACAGGGCTTTGCCGGTCCGTGTGTGACATTCCTGCATGAGGTGGCGATGATTGTGCCATCTGGGGCTTGACCAGGCAACAATCTGTCTGCCGCCTGGTCACAAGACAGTGGTAGAGTGGACTGTTGGGTGAGGGCCTAATGTTAACTGGAATCAGCTGGAGGCTACTCCCAAGGACCCCTGTACCAACATCACTCGCTGGATCAAAGCCTGTGGGCTGAAAAGACAAGAGAAAGAGTTTGCTAATAAGATGGAAGGTCCTAGCATATGTATTGAGCCATATAGTCCCTCTCATTGGTTTTGTCATATACTATGGATTGGAAACATAGTCATAGCCAAAGGATGGAAATGATACCAAGAGGCAGGAATGCTGGGAGCCCACCATTAGCTAGAAATGGATCTAACGGCTTGCTTGGCGGGTGGACTAGAACTTGAGTGTGGTAGTGGCCTAGAGTTAAAGGCCGAGGTGCCAGAACTCTTCTACCGTGATGTGAAGGGGAGAATACAAAGGCTTTCATGGGTGGGAATGTTGAAAAGATTTATCACGTGAAACCACACACCTAACCTTCAACCTTGTCCCATGAAAAGGTTCATGCTATGGTTTGCATGTGTCTTTGTCCCCAGGGTGGCAGGGATGACACGGTGGAGTGTTCAAGAGGAGGGTCCTAGTGGGAGATAGTTAGGTCATGGGGGCACTGCCCTCTGAAGATTCGATGTAGATCTTGAGGGACCCTAGTTAGTTTGGATGAAAGTGAGTTGGTGAGTTGTAATTTTAAAAAGCGAACCTGTCCCTAAATCTCTGGCTTCCTTGCTTTCTGTCTACCATGAAGACCCCAGCAGAGCTGAGCAGAAGCCAGCACCAATGCTCGTGAGCCTTCCAAACTGTGAGCTAACCTCTTTTCTTTATACCTCCCCCAGCTTTGGGTACTTCTATTATATCAGCAGAAAATGGACTAAGAGAGTCCCAAAGACACTTCTGTTGCTAGGGAATAGAAACTTATGCCAATGATCATGGTATGTTGTGTATATGTATATATATATATATATATATGTATATGGAGGTTGTCAATAAAAAGTTTTAAAAAGAGAAGAAAAATTCAGCAGTGCAGAGAGCATCTGTGCCCTTGATGATCTCTCTTGCTGCCTTCCTTCTAGTCCAGGCATGGCCAGAGGAGAGGCTGCCCCTGAGATAGGGCTCTGACCTCAGCAGAGCAGCAGAAGCCAGCCCACATCACTTCCCGCTGACGACCCAGTGGGCACATCCAGTGTGAATGACAGCAAGAAGGCACAGAGTCCCCAAATGGCTTGGCTACAAGGACCCTGAGCATCACTAGTTCAGCAGGGTGTCCCTGGCAGCAGGGGAGGTGGGTGGCCTGCTGCAATCTCACCTTAAATACAGAGGACACAGGAAAAGCCCAAGGTCAAAGCCTCAAGCCTTATCTGAAATGTTCTGGTCACAGCTTCCCACTCTGTCAACTCCGAGCAGCGTGATGAAGGGGAGGCCATCATGAGTCCTCCTCACAGCCTCCCAGTCTTTCTCCGAGGGGCTTGTGCCCATGAGCTACAGTGAGTGTGTGATGGGAACATAAGAGGCCCAGACCTTCGAGGATTGATGAGTTCAGGCTAGTTTCTTTGTGTCAATCAGAAGGGAGACTGAGAACAGACAAGGGATTGATGAAGTGTTGGCACAAAGCTGATCCACACTAGACCTAAGTGGTCCATGGGCCCTGCCCTGTGACTCTCCAGTTCTTAATGCGCAACTCAGGGTCATGCTGAGCAGCTGTCAGAGTCCCCACGTTGGCATTCCGATGAGGATGAAATGCAGTGATTGCTATAGGCAGCAGTTATTTTAAAAATCAGTGCAAAAATGAAGACCTCTGAGATACACACGGACAAGAGCAAGTCATGACCACAAAGCCACGTTGAAGATACTTAGAGGAATCCTACACAGAGGAAGGAGAAAGACACACCACTAGTGCTCAGGAAAGAATACATTTCCTTCTGTCGCAGGTCTCTGAGAAATCAAGATGGGGGCAAGAGAGATGGCTCAGCAGTTAAGACACTTGCCTGCAAAGCCTAACAACCTGGGTTTGATTCCCCAGCACCTACATAAAGCCAAATGCACAAAGTGATGATGCGTCTGCAGTTCATTTATAGCAGCTAGAGGCCTAAATAGATAAATAAATAGATTTTATTTATTTATTTGAGAGAGTGAGGTTGATGAGAGAGAGAGAGAGAGAGAGAATGGGCAACGCATGTGTTACCTTGTGCATCTGGCTTTACGTAGGTACTAGGGAATCAAACTCGTGTCCTTCTGCTTTGTAGGCAAATGCCTTAACCTCTAAGCCATCTCTCTAGTCCATAAATTTTTTTAAAAGAAATGAAGCTGGAACTAAGCTAGAAGCCTCCTCCCAGATAGCTGTCACAGTGCTGGAACGTGCTCCGCAGGTTGCTGGGGAATAAAAGTCCTCAGTTGTCTTAATCAGCAGTGAACCTGGAAAACTGCATAACTAGCCAGCCAGGCAAGATGTGCCCACTGGTATTATCGTGGTATGTCTGTTATGGGGGTAAGCAACTGTTCTCTGATTGGATTTAAGGTCCTCTCCTCACGAGGGAACTCAGTACTGAAAATGTAGCAAAGAATAAAATATGTCCAAATCAATAAACCAGAAAACACCGCAAGCCAAATAAACCCTTTCCTCCCGTGAGCTGCTTCTGGTTGGGTGTTTTGGTCCCAGCAATGAGAGGCTGATGGCTTGGTTTTTCTTTTCTCCTGTTGCATACATGTGCACGTGTGCAGGTGCAAGAGGGCGTGTCGTGTGCATATGGAAGCCAGAGGACAACGTCAGGGGGTGTTCCATTGCCATCCACCTTTTCTGAGACAGCTTCTCTCACTGAACCTGAGCTCATTGAATTGGCTAGCTTGCTGGCCAGCGAGTCTCGGGGATACTCCTGTCCCCACCTCTCCAGAGCCGTGTGTGCCATCGCGTCTGCCTTTTACATGCTTGCTGGTGCTTGGACAAAGGTCTTCATGCCTGAAAGGCAAGCATTGACCACCAGTCATCCCCAGCTCGGCCACTCATGTTATTACTGTGACCTTCCTCCATCACCGTGCAGGTTTGATTGCTTCCTTTATGAAGGGACGATTGTCCCCAACCCAATCTCACTCAGGCCCTGCTCTCTGCACCTCCCCCAAAGTCCCATCTCCAGCAGCTCCCTCTCACCCACAGTGTGGACAGCTGGTTCTGGCCAGTCCCTAGCCACCCTGCAACCCTCCCCCCACTGGGGTCTGTCACTCTGTGAGGACAGCCCATCCAGGCCCACTGAGCTTAAAACAATTCAGGTAACACAGCTGATACTGTGCCTTGTGCCGTGAAGAAACAGAAATACTCATTTGCAACCCTGAAAGGGAAAGAATAGTGACCCCAAGGACCAGAGAGGCAAATCTTCATGCTCAGGGTTACACAGCACACAGGTAGTAAGAACACCAGGTCCGAAGCCACACCCACCCAGCCTCTGTACCCTTCCTGCAGGGATAGAGGGGTCCTCTGCAAGTGCTGCTGGGAATCCAAGGCCAAGTTCAGCAAGATGTGTGTGCCATTCACACTGGGAATGGTATGACCAAGAATGACCCAGCATTGGTGAGGGGAGAGTGTAGCTCCTTCCAGCTAAAAGGAATGGCAGGGCTGGGAAATCATTACAGGTGTATGAATTATTCAAAGCGCAGTCGACCTCCTCAGGCCCTCAACTACCAAGTGCCCGCTGAATCAGACCAACACATCCGATTACCCACGCATAATGGCCTCTTTTCCTCAGTCTCGGAAGAATGTAATTCAACACCATCAAATATTAATGGGGCAGCTGGCACGGTGTCCAGCACGGACCCTGTGCTCATAATCACAAATGACGTTGATCCAAGGACTCAGTGAGGTCCTAGCCCCAATCAATTCCTGGGTGCAGTGAGACCTCATGCCCCAGTGGGACCCTGGGGAGCACAGCAATGCTGCTTATTGGTTTTCTCAGAGCAGAGTGTCAGGCTGGCTTTACACAGTTCTTCCAGGCTGAGGGCCTAGGTCTCAGGGATGTCTCTGTCCTACAGGCCCTTGCGGCCACCATGAAGATACCACAGACTGGGACTTAAAGAGAAGTTTGCTGTCTCCCAGATTTACAGGAAGGTGTGGGCAGGCCCTCAAAGGATCAGAGGATCCAGGGCAGGGTCCGTTCTGCATCTTCCAGCACCAACTGATGGCTAACTTCCCCTCCGCATAGACACAGCTTTTCACCTTCTGTCTCCCTCTCCTCAGGGGCATCTTCCCAGTGTACTTCTGTATTTCTCTTGTGTGTTATCCTAGATTTTGTAAAGTTTACGCCTTTTTTTGCATGTGTATGGTGCGGTGTATACGTGCATGTGGAGACCAGAGGTTGGCATCAGATGACTTCCTTTATTTTATTTTATTTATTTATCGAGACAGAGTCTCTCACTTGAACCCAGAGCTCACCATTTCGGCTAGTCTAGCCAGCCAGTTTGCTCCAAGATCTGCCTGTCGCTGCCTCTCCAGTGCTGGGACTTCAGGGGTCCACCAGCACCCAACATTCATTGGAGTGCTGGAGATTTGAACTTAGGTCCTCATACTTACTCAGCAAGAACCTTAACAATGGAGTCATCTTCCCAGTTCCCTTAATTTTCATTTTAATGAACATATGATGGTTTTACATATCCATGGGGTTGCGGGATTTGGTGTGTAATTCACATGCTCACATCCGTGTAATCAACATACCGATCCCCAAAGACACATATTTAAAATTCTTCCTACTGGCTACTTTGAAATCTTCGATTCTTGTTGTCAAGGATCATTCTACTGTGCTACAGAACACTGGAAATAAGTTCAAGTCTCCCTTCCTACCATCCCTTCCCCACACCCTACATAATATTTGTGTGTGTGTGTGTGTGTGTGTGTGTGTGTGTGTGTGTGTGTGTAAGGTGTGGTGCATGTGTGCTTGTGCGTGGTGCATCATATGCATGTGCAGAAACATGCACCCCATGCATACGTGGCCAGAGGAAGATGTTGAGCACCCTCCTCCAGTTACGTCCTTGACACAGAGCCTCTAACTAAGCCTGGAGTTCCACTGGCTGAACAGAAATCCGGAGCAATCCTCCTGTCTCTGCCTTCCTCGGTACTGGGGTTATTGCCAATCTTTTATGTGGTTGTTGGAGATGGAACTCAGGTCCTCATGCTTGCAGAGCAAGTGCCCTTACCATGCTGAGTCATCTCCCCGGCCCCTCTCTACACCTTTGACGTCAGTGTTTTAGCTTCCCCATAGAAGTGACAGAATGTGGTATTGGCTCTCTGACTTATTTCACCTAACAATGTCCTAGAGTTCTGTTCCTGTTCTTGTTGCTGGATATGAATTTCATTTTTCATGTCTGAATAATGTCTGCTTCTATAGCTGCACCTCATCTTTGGTAGCCGTGCTTCATCTGTTGGGGGGCACCTAGGCTTGCAACTGTGAATGCTGCTGTAATAAACACCGGCATGCAATTGCACCTCCATATGCCACCGTCTGTTCCTCTGTGTGTATACTGAGCGGCAGGATTGAGGTGGTTTGAATATAGAATGTTCCACATAGCCTTCTGTGTTGGCATACTTGGTCCTCAGTTGACGGTGCTATTGGGGAAGGTTGTGGAGCCTTTGGGACATGGAGCCTTGCAGCAGGAGGAGTGATGCTGGGGGTGGGCCTTGTGGTGCTCTAGCCCAGCCCTAACTGGCTCTTGCTACTTCCTCCCTGCTGATGTAAAGATCGATGCCTGGCTGGCTGCTCCTGCCATGCTTTCCCTGCCATGATGAAACGACCCCTCAAAACTCTAAAGCAGGGCTGAGCACTTGGTGGGTGGGCACTGTCCTGAATCATGGCCATGGCAGGAGTGGGCAGCAATGACTTCCAATGGTGCTTCTTGCAGGTGAAGGGCACTGTGGACGAGGACACAGCGGAAACACTAGGGAGGCGGAGGCCAGAAGTTCAAGATCCACATACAAATGAAAAGGAAGCATCCTGTCCTGATGCCATATCCCAATGATGTCCTAGAAGAAAAGCGCTCTCTGGCGTGGGGTTAACCAGCAGTGCCCTGTAGTCAGCAAGGACCTGGGGACCAGCTGACCTCATCTCAACTGTTGAGTTTAACTACTCTGGAGATCTTCTTGCAACAGGAGACGAGGGCGGCAGAGTTGTTATTTTTCAGTAAGAATGAGAGAATAAAAACCACCTTTAAACTGGGCGTGGTGGCGCACACCTTTAATCTCAGCACTCGGGAGGCAGAGGTAGGAGGATTGCTGTGAGTTCAAGGCCACCCTGAGACTACAGAGTGAATTCCAGGTCAGCCTGGGCTAGAGCAAGACCCTACCTCGAAAAACTGAAAAAAAAAAAAGCCACCTTTAGCCTAGGGGAGAGTACAATGTTTACAGTACCTTTCAAAGTCATGAACCAGAGTTCGAGTATTTGAAAAGTCTAGAAATTGAAGGAAAAAAATCATCCAGCTAAAAGTCAGCAAACATTGGGCCAAAAGTATGCCACAGATCAAGGGGACATAACAGACATTACAGAACCTTCCAGTGTTCCATTGTGGAACACACATTCATCTCTTCAGCACCCAGAATATCAGCCTGTAATACCATAAACAAGTCTCAGTGAATGAATGAACAGGATATCAAAGTGTGCATTTTCTAGACATACAAGGGAATGAAGCTCTCCAGCTGTTAGTATGTTAGTGTTTCTCTCCTTTAGATCCACTAACATTCACTTCAGAGAATTAGTGCTCCACCATTGGGTTATAATTGCTATGTCCTTCAGTTGAATCAGCCCCTGACTGTGTGAGTCAGTTTTTCTCCACTATAACAAATGCCAAGAGAAACAACTTAAAAGAGAAAAGATTTATTTTGGTTCATGTTTCCTGATGGAGGTGTTGCGGTCAGCATTCTAGTTGTTGCGCAGAAAGAACCCAAGCAAAAGCGGCTTGTGGAGGAATGGGTTTATTTGGCTTTCAGACTCGAGGGGAGACTCCATTCTGGCAGGGAAAACGATGGCATGAGCAGAGGGCTGGACATCACCTCTGTCACAGCACTGGAAACAGCGGCAGGAAGGTGTGCCAAATACTGGCAAGGGGGAGCTGTCTTATAACCCCCATAAGCCCACCCCCAACAACACAGCTCTAGTGAGGTTCTAATTCCCGGATTGCCATCAGCTGAGGATCGATCTATCAGAACACATTCATTTGTTTGTAGGGGACACCTGGATCAAACCATGAGAGGTGGCCAGAAAATAGAAAGACAGAGAAGGACAAGGACAAGGCATGCCCTACAGAGGCATGACCCCAATGACCCCTCCTCCAACAAGGCTTCAATCCCTAAGTCTCCACCATCTCACCATCAAATTATGAATAATTTGTTAATGGACTAATGCACTGATGAAAGCAGGGCCCTCATGGTCCACTCACTTCCTCAAAACCTTATATTTAACAGGGCTGCACTGTGAACCAAGTTTTCAACCCATGAACCTTTTGGAATAACATTTCATATACAAACCAGACATAACCAATTCTTTACAGCATCCATTTTATCTGATAAAAGGGCAGCAATTCCTCCCCACTCTTGGTTTCTGTTTGCATGGTGTGTCTCTTCCCAACCCTTCTCCTTCAGTTTATGTGAGACTTTATTGGTTAAGTGGGTTTCTTGTCGACAGCATATCATTGGGCATTATTTTCTCTTAACCCATTTACCCAGCTTACATCTTTTAACTGGCAAATCTAATCTATTAACAATCAAGGCTATTTTTGATAAGTAAGAACATACGCCTGGCACATTATATTAGTTAATTAATGCATGATTAAATAATTATACTCATATATGAATTAGTTCTTTAGTCCTGGGGATCAAACGCAGAGCTTAAAGCATTCCAGTAAAGCACTCTACCCCCAGGCTACATTTATAGCCCCATTTTTTTTTCTGGCTATTTTATATATCATTTCCTATATGGCCACTCATTAATCTCCATGGTTTGGTGGTTTTCTTGTTGATGAGTGTAAAGTATTCTCTTTTTTTTTTTCTCTTTTGTATGTCTGCCATAGTAGTGAGTATTCCCCTTTCCTTGGTTTTCATGATGGTGGTGTTAACCTGTCACTCCTAGTACACACACACACACACACACACACACACACACACTATTGTGTGGCTCTTAAATGGTCCAAAAGTTCCGTGTTGAATGCTTTATCTCCAGGTTATAGTGCTACTGGGGAGTGCTGAAAACTTTAGGAGAGTGGACCTTGTTGGAGGAAAGTAGGTCACTGGGGACATGCCTTTAGACAGTATATTTGGACTCCTTCCCTCTTCCTTCTAGTCAACATGAGATAAATAACTTTTCATTACATGTTCAACACCATGATATTCTGGCCCCCTGCAGGCCCAAGGCAATGGAGCCAACTGACTGAAATCTCTGAAACCAAAAATCTCTGAGCAAATATAAATCTTTTTCCTTTTAAAATCTTTGTCTCAGACATTTTTGTCATAGTGATAGGAATACAAGTCGCACTGTAGGATTTCATCAAGCAGTTTTTGGATGCCAAGTCTGCCAGTGATGGATGCACTCAGGTGTTGCTTATCATGGAAAGTCTTTATTTCTCTCTCATTTCTGAAGGATCACCTTGCTGGTGCATTAGTTGCTTTTCTGTTTTGGGGTGTGTGTGTGTGTGTGTGTGTGTGTGTGTGTGTGTGTGTGTGATGACAATTCCTGGCAAAAACAATTTGAGGGAGGAATTCATTTTGTCACATGACTTCCAAGGGTCTTCAGTCCATTACAGTAGAAAAGGAATAACGAGATGGTTCAATGTCTTATTTGGGAGGCACAGCCTCTAACCCTTGGGTATTCAAGAGTAGGAAACTGTTTCTAGGGACAGAGCCTGAGAAGTAGGAGAACTAACTCTTGGGGGTCTTTTACTCGAGTGGGCTAGCTGCCTCCAGCAGCAGCCTGAGGAAAGGAGAATCTGACCTTCATTTAAACCAAGGGTGAACCTGTTGCATCTGCCGTCAACGCTGCTCTGATCTTACTGCAGCAGTAGCTTCCTGCACACAGGTGCTGGTTGGCATCTCAATTGAACAGCCCAAACCAGTAATACATGAACAAGTTGTACACTGTATGAGCAAAGGGGAAGGAACTTTCAGTTTTGCGTAATCCTTAACCATTTGTTAAGGAAGAGATTCAAGGGTATGAGCTCTTGGAATCTGCTGATCGAGAACACATATATGCTCTGATCACGAATGAAATCATATTAAGGCCACCTATTGTCTTTGACAGATCTGTGGAAGTTCTGTGGGCTTAGTGACTGACCTCATGGTCTTCAATGCTATGGCCAGCACTTCCTATGCATGTGTGCTTGTTCTGGGTGGAGAGTCCAGCCAAGCCATTGAGGCAATTAAGCAAAGAGCATAGCTTAAGATGAGTCAGCATCTCTAAACATTGCTTGTCAATATTGGTCATCTGTGCAGCTCAGGCCAAAGGTACACCAAGGCAGAGGAAACCTAGTCACATCGCAATGCACCAGGCCATGGAGAATCCATCAGTTTCCATAGCTGTGGGACCACCCCAGGTGAATGTATTTGAGCATGCCCAGTATCAGGGAAAGGTATCTGTCATGTGTGCAGACCACATGGGTCTGGGCCACACCAACGGGCCCTACAGCATACCTGTCAGAGTCCTAGGGCTATGTATCTGGCTTTTTGAGTTGACCAGGAGCCAATTTGCTGCTTAGCGACTTCTCAGAGCCAAGGGTGGATGGATGGGGCCTCCTGTCTGCTTCTGCAGGCCTCAGCAGTCCAAGTTTCTGAGATTAGTCTTCTGAACTGTTTCTTGAAGCTGTAACAGAATGAGAAGGGCCACCCCACTGCTCCCTGGGAGTCCCAGCGAGTCTAAGTAATTCAGAGAAGTCTCCTCAGGTGCAACTCAGTGTTGAGGGTGAAAGGACAGTACCACCTGGCTGCTTCATTGGGTTCCCTGAGCTGTTGGGTGCAGCCGCCCAGGTGGGGTCTCAATATGGCTTGGTGCATCCGGAGCCAGGATGGTGTGTATAGAATGTGGGGTGAGCTCTCTCCCTGGGACAATGAGTGCACTCACCCCATAGCTCCCCACACTGGGCTCAGGGCCCATGAGGCTGCAGGATTCTTCAACAGCAAATGCTTCAGATGTCTTTCATCTCCACACAAGTCTCTCTTAAATAAGGGTCCATCTCAAGAAATGGGACGAGGGGTCCCTGTTTGCTCAGTGCCATCTTCATAAGTCCATCATGGGCCTCTGTGCTCTGCAGCACCTCTGTCACATCCCCAGCCCACCCTGTCGCTCTGCCTTGAGCACACCAATGAATTAGCTGCTGTTTCTTCGTTTCAGTCATTTGTTGTAGAAGGAAGCTTGTCAGGCACCTCTCACCAGCCACCTGGTGACATCACTCCCTCTCCTCTTCTTAACAGGGCCCACCCTATCCCAGTGTGCCCACATCTTAATATAATTACATCTGCCAAGATCTGATTTCCAAATGTGAAAATAGTCTCGAGTTCCAGGTGAGCTGGTATGTGAAGGGGAGCACAATCTAAGCCACACTGGCAACCCAACCTCTTTGCTTTCTAGTCTTCAGGCCCATTCAGATTACATAGATGTCCTGACCCCTAGGGTTTCTCTGGACATCTTCCTATCTCACCCACATCCACACAGCTCTCAGTATTTCCACAGACTAATAAGCACACCGGAAACTCACTGTAATTGGCCACAATTTCCTTGGACCTATTTGCTTCTGTTTCCCAAGTTATTTGTCTCTCCTTCTGTAATGGTTTGATTCAGGTGTCCCCCATAATCTTAATGTTTTCTGAATGCTTGATCCCCAACTGATGGCAGTTTTGGAATTGGAAACTTGTTGGAGGTGTGTTGTTGAGGGCGGGCTTATGGGTGTTCTAGCCAGCTTCCCCTTGCCAGTGTTTGGCACACCTTCCTGTCGCTGTTTGCAGTGCTGTGGCGGAGGGGATGTCCACCCTCTGCTCGTGCCATCGTTTTCCCTGCCATCGTGGAGCATCCTCTCAAGCCTGTAAACCAAAATAAACCCATTTCTTCCAAATCTGCCTTTTTGTTGGGTTCTTTGTCACAGCAACGAGAAAGCTGACTGCAACATCTCCCTTGATCAGAGAAACCAGGAGCTCACTGGGTCCTCGGGCTCTGTGGGGGCAGTCCTTCTGTTGATAGCACACCCCTGACTGCCCACCCCTCAGCTTGCACACAACACCAGCTGGTGTGGTGGGAACAGAGAGGAACTGCCCAACCCCCCTCTGCAGATTCTGTATCTGTGAATCCGAGAAGCTTTTTTATTCTGTCTCTTGTTCTTATAATGTTTTGCTTTGAACATTTTCTTTTTACAATTATTTGTGTGTTGTTCTTATTTTTAAAAGTCTATGATGCATTCTAAACAATGCTCTATATTACTCAGCTACACTCCCAGCCCCTCTTAATTTTATCTAATTTCCTTTACACATTTTCTCCTTTTGTTTTTAGTTTTGCTTCTTTTTCCTTTTCCTGACCCTCAATTATTTCACTATTTTGTGACTATCGCTTTTACCTCTATTCACTTAAACTTTAGTTTATTCCATATTATTTTTGTCCACAGGTTTCTTGTGGTGGTGGTGTTGTCTTTATCGTATTTCTTTATCTAGTCTGGTTAATTTTTGCCTCTCAAGTGGTATTGGGGATTGAGGCCTCAAGAGGGTGCTGTTCACTAAGAACACCCTCATCTAAAACCTGTAGAGATCTCTACTCCAACAGATGTGCAAATTAACACAGAGAAACGCAAGCATGGAGGAATGGCATTGGCAGCACAGGTCTGTAATCCTAGCACTTGGGGGAAGGATCAGTGTTTAAGGTCACCAAGCACCACATAGCGAGACCTTGTCTCAAACAACAAGAGTTGAAGATGTGTTTCAGTTATATAACACCCACCTAGCATACAAAAGGCCCCGAGTTCAATTCTCAGTACCAGTAAAAATAGAAAGAAAAATAGAAAAGAAAAAGAAACATAAGAGACATGGAACAGGAAGGCAATACAATTCCTTCAATAGTTTGTTGTACTTCAGGAACTGAATCAAAGATTTTGAAATGGTTGAAATGTCAAGGAATTAAAAAGTCCCGAGCAAGGTTTTGAGGCTGGGGGGTTTGTCTTGGCTTGTTTTGTGACATACGATCTCTAAATGTAGCCTCACAATTCTTGGTCCTGCCATCTCTGCCTTGTAAACAAAGGGATTACAAGCATCCATCTATTTCAAAAGTCTATTTTCTAAAGTAATCAATGACCTCAAAGAGGATGTAAATAAACAGATGAAGTAAAGATGTCAAGACTTGGATAAGAAAGTCACCAACTTGGATGAGAAAATCAGTAAAGAGATAGAGATTCTGTGTGTGTGTGTGTGTGTGTGTGTGTGTGTGTGTGTGTGTGTGTGTGTATGGGGAGGAAATCTTAGTCATGAAAGGCTCAAATAAATCAAATAATAAACTAAATGGAAACTATCACCAAGAGTAGAACAGGTGGAAGGGAGAATATTGGGGGCTAGAGACAATACTGAAAGAAATTATTATGTTCAGATAGCAATAAGGAAAGGGACATCGTGAACACAATATCAAAGACCTCCAAGACATGAGTAGGACTTCAGTCTGTGAATCTGTGGTACAGAAGAAGGAGCTGAGGTACAGAGGAAAGGTATCTAGAAACCCTGTGCAATAAAATTAAAGGAAATTTCCAAATCTAAGGAAAGAAATGAATCCAAGTGTAAGAGGCATTTTGAACTCAAATAACGTGACCAGAAAAAAAGCTTCACATCATCTTCTACTTTAGCTTTTAAAATTATTCATTCATTCATTCGTGTGTGTGCATACACACACTCCAGAGCCTCTTGCCACAACAAATATGAAATTTGTGCACCGCTTTTTGCATCTGGCTTATGTGGGTAGTTTGGGAGTTGAACCGAGGTCAGCAGGCTTTGAAAGAAAATGTCTTTAACTGATGAGCCATCTTTCCAGTCACTCATCTTATATTTTAAATGCCAAGAATACATAATAAAGAAAGAGCATTGGAAACTCTAAAGAAGAAGTTTCAAGTTCTGTCAGAATCGTGGCAAACTTCTCAGCCATGATAAAGGCAGGAGAACAGGAACTGTTGTATTTCAAGTCCTGGAGCAAAATAACTTCCAACCAAGACTTCTATATTCTGCAATTAGTCTTTAAGATTGATGGAGAAATAAAGACCTTCCACTATAAGTACAAACCAAAGCATTTCATGGTCACTAAGCCATCATTGCAGAAAATACTTCAAAATGCAACACAGAGAAGTTAACAAGACAGACATAATCATGAAAACTCAGGAAAGAATAAATCTCATGAAAAGGATATGCAAATGAGAATTAAGAAATAAACAAACATTGCTAACTCAGTATACCAACAGACCTCTAAGATGAATAAGGGAGCGATTAGTATATACCTATCAATAAGGGTTCTAAATGTAATTAGCTAAAAAAAATTCAGGATGTCTGAATGAATTAAAAAACAAGATTCAACTCTTTGCTGTCTGCAAGAAACTCATCTCACTGGCAAAGACATGCAGAGACCGAATGTGAAGGGCAGAAAATGATATTCCAAACAAATGGAATCCAAGAACTAAGCAGGGATAGCTGTGCTCATATCTGGTGAAGTAGATTTTTAAAACCAAACCAGACGAGACAAAAGATAATCATCTGCAAGGAATACATAATGACTGCAAATATGTACGCATCAAATGTGGATCCAGCCCATTTCAAAAAAAGCACTGGTGGGCATAAAGGGAAAGATGTGTGTGTGGGGGGGTCAGGCTGTAATAATAGCAGGTGACTCCAACACCTTACTCTCATCAATAGATAGATCATCCAGACCAAAAAAATAGTCAATAACAAAACTTCAGTTTAATTGCATGACAGATAAAATGGATTAACAGATACATGTTATACAATACAATAGTCCATCAAGAAGCCGAGAAATACATGATTTTATCAGCATTCCCATAAAATCTGCTCTAGTCCTAAATTGATCACATTTTATTCCATGAAGCAAGTCTTAACAAGAAAAATCTCTAGAGAGATGGCTCAGCAGTTAAGACAGTTGCCTGCAAAGCCTAATGACCCAGGCTCAATTCCCCAGAACCCACACAAAGCCATACACAAAGTGGCACATGCACCTGGAGTTCATTTGCACAGGGTGGGGGAGGGCTGGAGGCCATGGCAAGTCTATCCTCTCTGCCTTTATATATATGAGTGATTAAAAAATAAATAAAAATATTTTTTAAAAATTCTCCGTGGGAGAGAGATGGCTTAACAGTTAAGTGTGCTTCTTGCATAAGCATGAGAGTCTGAGAAGGCCTGAGATCTCTTGAGTTCAAATCTCCAGAACCCACACAAAGAGCGAGGTGTGGCCATGAACATCTGGAACTCAGTCCTGCAGGGAAGCAGAGACCCAGGATTCACCAGAGCTCATGAAAAAATGGCAAGCTCTGGGAGCAGTAAAAGACTGTAGTTCAAGAAAGAACGGCGTTGGTGGTATAGTGGTTAGCCTAGCTGCATTCCAAGAAAGAACAGGTGGTAGAATGATGGTGTGAGACACCCAGTTTTTCTGCAGCCACCATAAGTGAGCACACCCTGCCATAGGCAAGAGCATGGGATGCTGCAAGGGCACCTACACAGGTATGCATCACACACACACACACACACACACACACACACACACACACACACACACAAACACTCACATTATTTATACATTCAAGCAAAAAACATTTCTATATCTCATTAGGTCATGTGTTAGTTATTTTTCTCATCACCATAATAAAAACCCTGACAAGAAACAAGGGAGCCAGGAGTGTTCTGTTGAGTCACAGTTCAAGGACGTAGAGCCCACAGTTGGGAGGAAGCAGAGAGTGAGAGCAGGTATGTGGAGAAATTGGCCACATTGTACTACAGTCAGGAAGCAGAGAGGGGCAAGAAGTAGAGCTGGAGTAGGAAACTTTAATGCCCACTACTTCCTCTAGTTATGTCCCACCCAAAGGCCCTCTTCATATCTGGGGACCCAACACGTGAGCCTATGGGGAATTCTTCACATTTAGGCCACATTTGGCTCCTGCTCACTTCCATAGACACTTGTCAATCTCAGTACAAAATGTAATTTCTCCACATTCAAAATCACCCATAGTTTGTTTTTTAAATCAAAAGTCCCAAATCTCTTCTAGATTCAAGGTAACTTCTTAACTGTGAGTCGTTGTAAAACAAAAAAAATGTCACATACTTTCAACATACAATGGCAGAGAGTAAACATTCCTATTCCAAAACAAGAGAAATGGGGGCCCAGCAAGGACAGATTGGATGAAAGCAAGACCAAAACCCACCAGGGAAAACACCAAATCCTGTAGCTCCAGTTCAGGCATCAGGGATGCACATTGGAATCAACTTGGCTCCAGAGGACTTTCTCATACCAACTTTGTCTGCAATTTTTCCCTCATCTAATGACATATTTTTCATATCCTTCTGTTGACGGGTTGTTCTCACTCACTGTATACCTGAATGAAAGCAATGAGTTGTAACCATGACACAGCTTGAATGCTATCTTATCTTGAAATTTTCCTTCACCCAACAAATTAGCCCATTATTTTTTAAATTCAGCTGCATTCAGGTTCTCATGACACAGGAGAATCCAGCCAGATTCTTGGTCAGAACATAGCATGAATGGCCTGTAACTCAGTTCCCAATAGAGTTCTTGTTCACTCTTGAAACCATGTCAGCCGCATCCTTAGTATCCACATTTCCCTTGGCATTTTTGTCTTCCAGATT
>PVHP010034248.1:0-19177 GCA_004024765.1 Zapus hudsonius
TGGCACCTAGGGCCGGGGACTGCCAGCTGCCGCCGGGAAAAAGGCAGGAGCCTGTGGACCCGGCTGCGAGCTCTCCTGCAGAGCCGAGGGCAGTAGGGGAACCCCGCTGAGGTCCCAAAGCTGAGGAGAGGCTGGACGGCCCAGGGACAGGCCCAGCCGCCAACCTGGGCTGGGTCCCAGTTAGGCAAAGAAACCTCCGCGAAGAGACGACTCCTTCCCTCTCAAGCTTCCCAGGTATCTGCCTCAAGATTGGCCCTGGGACCTAGCTAGCTTAGCCTGCCCAAGGCTTGCATCTGCCTGTGTATGCAGGGGGTGGGGGGTCGTGGAGACAAGCACGACTGAGGATCAGGTGCTCCCACGAGGGGAAGCGGCTCAATTAGCGGCACTCGGAAACCACAGTGAGGGGATAATGGCGGGAGCTAGTGGGGGGGGGCTTGGTCCTCTGCTCTGCTGGGGAGCAGAGAGCTGCTGGAGAACCCCTTCTGCTCTGGCCCAGGGGCTGGGGAGGGAGGGAGGGCCCGAAATCAGGTCCAGCTGGTGACCAAAGTTTGGATCCCAGCTGAAGAGATCAAACCTTTCCGAAGAGAGTCCTGGCAACGCTGTTACTCGTCCGCCATCTTGCTCCGCCCCCTATAGCCATTTTTTAAGACAGGGTCTCTCTATATAGCTCAGTCTGATCTTAAACTCATATCTGCCTGCCTCAGCCTCCTAAATTCTGGGATTAGAGGTGTGTGCCACCAGGTTTAGCTCTGCAAGTTTTTTTTTAACTTTACAATAGATCATGAGCACCTTACAGGTTAGAAGATCAGGGTCTAACACTATCTCTTTCTTTGAATTGACTTTATATAGAGGGATATTTCTACTGATACCCTGCATCAATCATATCTAATCTTTACCCCTTTCCTGCTTCCCTCTCCCAACCCCACTACAGGTATTGCAATAATAATTAGTCATATCCCTCATTACTTTTATCCATATCATGTAAACATATTGAACAGGTTACAAGTCTGGATAAGCTTCAGAATGGATAATCAAGCCAGTCAGCTGAATAGCCCTGCTGTAGCTTGTATCGTGAATATCCTTCAAAGGTGCACAGGTGAAAGGCTTAGATTCTTAACTTGCTGCCACTGGAAGTTAGGAGAACATTCAAAGGGCGGAGCCTAGTGGGTCACTACTCTTGAGGGAAGTGATGAGACCCCATTCTTCCTCTTCCCTTGACTCTCCAACCACTGCAGGCCAAACAGGGCCAACCCATCACAGAGGCCATAAAGAACCCTTTCTGGTTACATTTGATTGTATTTCTGGTAGTTGTGACAGTGAGAGAAAGCTAACTAACACAGACACAAAGACTTGAAGGAATTATGCAAGAATCATCTGAAACTCGACTTCCAACTTGCTAATGCAAAACCTCAAGTTGACTAACCCCCAAGGAAGGGCTTACACTCCCAGCAGCTGACTTGAGCTCTCTCAGGACTTCCCTTCCTTGACAGACTTCAGGCTTTTGTGCTCTTCCTACCCATCTCCTTCAGTGCCTGTTTAGAAAGACTTTCTAGGTTACAGCTATTCCTTCCCAGTGAATTAGCTTCTAACTTCATTTTGGACTATTTGGCGTGTGTGTGCATGCACATGTGTGTGCACTTGTGTGTCTCATTAACAAACACAGGCAAATATTTAATCTCAACCAGGTCATATGTAGCACAAAACTGGGGCCCATAGGTGCAGTTTCTCCATATTTGCCTTCTTCTTTTCATATTTATTGTCAGTAATTAGATACACTGCATGAGCAAGTCTTATGATGGTACCTCCATTTCCCTCCTTCCTTTCTTTAACCCACTGGGGGTCTTCCTCAGTGGGCTTCATGGACCAGTCCATGGGATAGGGGGTTATGTATGGGAGGAAGCCAGGCTTTTGTTTTTTAATTTTGTTTGTTGTTGCTGAGGGGGGCAATATCTTGGGGTATTCTCCCCCACCATGGTTTTACAATCTTTCCAGCCCCTCTTTTGCTCACATCCCCAAGTCATGGTGGGTGATTTTTAGGTCTGCTCTACTGCTGAGGTCTTAAGAGGCTCTGGTTTTCTGCTTTGGATTGTGTTGAGTATCCTCAGTGTCTGCCTCAGTTATCCTTTCCCAGGTTATCTGACTTGCTTTGGAGACAGCTCTCTTGTTCATCTCACCACTTCCATGAAGTACTCATCAAGCAAGAAGGCAAATATGGTTACTGGGCTCCAAGGGGAAACCCCCACTAACCATACTTGCCTTCCTGATCCATGAGTACTTATGGAAATGTTTCCACGTGGCCGGAACTAACACAGATTCATCCGTTTTCTGGGCAACAGCTTGATATCTATGTATGCATGTGTCATAATCCTTTCAGCCTTTCCTTAATTAATCTGTAGTTATGGTCCCCACTCTGTCACAATCAACAACACTGCATTAAGCATCTTCACATGTACATCCTTACTTAATGGGATCCCTATTTCTATGTGCATTTTTTCATTTTAATAGATGTTGCCAGCTTGCATTCCAATATGAATATGCATATAATTATTCACATTTCTTCCAGTTTTACATGACAGTTCCCCTTCTCTGCATCACACCAGCTATATTTGGGCAACCTGACAGTTCTAAAGTCTAAAGTTTTATTTTAACTAAATTTGTATTCTGGTAGTTTTCCATGGGCTTGATTGAGTATCTTTCATTTACTTGATGACCATTTAGAGTTGAGTGTGACATTTCAATAATAATTTTTGAAATGAAATGCTCCAAAGTGTTTTGCCAGCCAAAAGAAATCACCAACCTCCTCCCTAGCATATGCATATATATGAATAATCCAAAATTTAGCAAGTTTTTAAGATGAGAAATAGCTATGCTTGGGGGTCTGATGATAGGATTGTTGTCGCAAGCCAAGAATAAACTAACCATACTTGGTTCCAGCCTGTTCACTCCCTATGGACTTGTGAGTCTTTTTCCCCTACATTAAAAAAATGGCCCAGTCATCTGAGGACTTGCTCTAGATATAGAGCAGCATCATAGAAGGAAGCAAAGAATGCTCTCCATTTACTCTTCTCTTGCATTTCCTGTGAAAGTCTTCATTGCACTTGACATTTCTTGGCCTGCTAGGAAATTCTATCCTGGTTCTAATCAATGATTCAATCTAACAATGCCATCCATTACTGGAATCCAGCCCCCATCCAAGGTCACACTCGGGTAAGTGGTTAGGTTCAATGTTCACTGATGCTAGCAGTGCTTTCGATCTCTCAGTTTGTGTGTACCACCTTTGTAAAGATCAGCCCCCA
The DNA here is from genome assembly GCA_004024765.1 of Zapus hudsonius. Classification (NCBI taxonomy): domain Eukaryota; kingdom Metazoa; phylum Chordata; class Mammalia; order Rodentia; family Dipodidae; genus Zapus; species Zapus hudsonius. The sequence goes on from PVHP010034248.1 coordinate 3,297, forward strand.
CAATGTTGCATGATCCATTACATGAGAAATGTTCGTTCTCTGACATCTGCCTGGTAGAGTTCAGTGTCAGGGTGGGGAAAGGTTTTACAGACTGCACTTTGCCCTGGCCCTTGAAAGAGATCATCAGGCTTACCATAAACCTGCATGAGACAATGGTGAATTATTCCACCTTTGGTTTCTGTCCCATAAAACTCGCCTTATTGCCCTTTCCTTCCAGTTTAAGCTTGGTGTCAGGCCAAGTCACCCAATTCTACTTTCCTAAAAATTCTGCTTTCCTAAAAGCCCCCAGCTCAGACTCAGGTGGCCCTGTGTCTCCCAGTTTGTCTTAGAAATCTCATTCCCCACAGAAACCTCCCAGTGTTTTTCTTGGTTCAACCACTTGCCACTTATATACAAGGAACACATTTATCTGAGTAGAGTTGTGCACCAAGGCTCTTGAGAGGAATCCTTTGAACTGCCTTCCAAGCTTCCTGAATTAGTCTCACTGTCACACTGAATCCAAGTGTCCCCTCTTCTTTAACAAGCTCCACAAAGTAGATTTCACCAGCACTGGTTTCCGGAGGTGATGGAGGACAAGAGGAACCAGCACCCCGTTCCTAAAACAGAAATAATGAAGACATGAGGTTCCTACCCTTTCTGTGCAGATGGTGCTTCTTATCTCACCTGCTCCTTGGAGCCAGAAGAACTGCACTTAGAATGCATGGGCATCCCCTTTGGGCCCCAAAGGATTCTCGGCCAGCTTATCAGTTCCTCACCAGGTGAGCTTGTACAAGTCTCTGAGACTCTCTCTCCAGTTTATGCACACTCTCCAACCATGTGATTGATGCTTTCTGCCCCATTATAACATAGCACAATAACCCACATCAGATGGAGTCCCTCAGTCTGGACCTTTTCAGTCCCCAAACTATGATCCAAACTGTTGTTTCTAATATACCCACTTTTGCCATTCTGTAATGGCAACCAAAGGGAGTAAGGCCTAGGCATTACTGTGCAAGTTGCTGGGAAGATAACAGTCATAAGATAGAGATATACCCATATATAATTGCTATCTAATTGGCTACAGGGTTTTAACAGAAAGATTTCCAATCAACTAACCAATAACCTGGTGATAATAAGTGTGAAGTGATAAGTGTGATAAAATGTATATTGTCACCTGATTATTGTACAGAGACATAAGTACACACAGTTTGGTATGGTGTTTTGAACCAGATAACCCCATAAACTCATGTGTTTTGAATGCTTGGTCCCCAGTTGGTGGCAATTTGGGAGGTGGAGCCTTGGCGAAGGAGGTGTGTTGTTGGGAGCTGACTTTGGGGTGTCATAGCCCAGTTTCTCCCTTGAAGGAGTCCATCTTACTCTACCATCCACTACCTGCTGTCAAAAGGAGTGATGCCCAGTCTCTGCTCTGCCATGCTGTCCTCTGCCATCATGAAGCGTCTTCTTGAGACTGTAAGCCAAAATAAACCCTTTCCTCCCATAAGCTGCTTTTGGTAGGGAGTTCATGTCCCAGCAACATGAAGGCAAAGTATAACATGTGGGGAAGACCAGAGATGGAAAGCCAGGTCTGGCTACAAGAAACCCAGGGACAGAGATTGGAGTCACCACCAAGTGTGCTGAGGACATGTTTGGCTGATTCTAGACAGAAAATTTCCCAGTTGCAATTCATGTTCCATTGGTCCTGTACCTAGAAGATGGAGTCCTTTGTCCCATCCGCCTGTTCCATATTGGAAATTAGCACTAGCTCATAGGAGAGCAAATAAACAGAAATAAATTTTAAAAACTTCAATCTAACAAAAGAGGATTCAAAGAGATTGATATACAAGCAGAAAAAGTCCCAGTGCCAAAGCTCCATGCCTCCTGGGTCTGGCAAGGTACAAAACACAAGGAGATCCAGCATAGTGGGGCATACCTTTAATCCTAGCATTTAGGAGGCCAAAATAGGAGAATAGTTGTGAGTTTGAGGTCAGCCTGGGACTCACAGTGAATTCCATATCTGTCTGGGCTAGAGTGATACCCTATCTCAATCCCCCCAAAAAAATCCCACACAAGGACTAAAACAACTGCCATGAATAAGAGCCACTGTAAGAGCACAGTGCCCACTGTGCCAGTCAATGGTTATCTGGCCACAAAGCTAGCCATGTGGCCCAGAAAAAGTCTGGATTATGTAGGTCTTATAGATATCTGCTCCCTTCTCAACTGCCTCCAAAATCAGCTGGCAGGTTTGCAGCCCTGAAAGCCCAACCCTGTTTCCTCCAAAAAGAGCCCTCCAAAGAACTCTGGGGGAAGGGTTCTGCTCCAGAGCCCAAATCTACAGATTCCAGCTCCAGTTCTGTACTAACTCTCTAGAGACCTTGGCATGATCCTTTACTCCCCATGTTTCAGAGCTGACATTAGTGACTGCCTCACAAGGCCTGCATCAAGCTTTCATGAGATCACTTAACTATCGTGCTCAGAACACTCACTGACAGATAGGCAAACTCCCAAATGTCAGCTATTATTGTTGTTTTTGTTATTATTATTATTATTATTATTATTATTCTCTTCTGACCCTCCACATACAGTATTTTTTGAGACAAGGCCTTACTATGTAACCCTGATTTGCCTAAAACTTGCTACAAAGATTAGGTTGGACTTGAATTTATGGCCATCTTCCTGCCTCACAGTCCAGAGTTCTAGGTTTACAAAAGTGAGCCACGTCTGACTGTATCCAACTTGTCGTAGCTATGCTGAGTGAGCAGAATGGCCAACCAAGAAAACAGTAACATGCATGGTGCCCTACTTCTTGCCAAATCTTGGTGACTGGACTCTGAACATGCTACATCAAAATAAGACTGCTTGGCACATAGACTTTTTGGAGCTGAAGTAATCTGAGAAATATTCTGAAAGAAAGAGGATTGTCTGGCCTTTCCTGAAGGCCCTTGTGTAAGAAATGCTCTCCCATTGTCCAGATGAAGTAGCATCCTTAGCTCAATGACTAAGGAACATAGAGAAAAACTGAACTAACAGCCTCACTAGGTGTCCTCACTAGATCTCAACAGTAGATGGTTAGCCTTTATTGACACATCTCCAGAAGACCCAGCATATAGGTTTAAATGTGTCTTTGAACCTTCATTTCCTTACAAAAGCTCATGCAGAACTTGTATTCCATACATATGAATGCTTTTCTCTTGTCAATCTGCCTTTTGTAACAAGGGCCCTGTGGTGGTTTGAATCAAATGTCCTCCATAAACTCATGTGTTCTGAATGCTTGGTCCCTAGTGGCAATTTAGGATCCTTGCTGGAGGAGATGAGTTTTTGGTGTTGGCTTAGGGGTGTTATAGCCAGCTGCCTCTTGCTAGAATTCAGCTCACTCTCCTGCTGCTGTCTTGTCCAGCTCCTGCTCATGCCATGTTTTCCCTATCTTCACAAGATTTCCCCTTGAGACTGTTAACCAAAATCAATCCTTTCTTTCCCATAAGCTGCTTGGTTGGATGCTTTATCCAGCAATGAGATGCTAACTGGTACAAGCCCCAACCAATTACTTTAGGATGGATGGAAGGAAATGATTCTCTTCCCCTGGACACTGGGCACAGTGTACTCCTACAGAAAGTGACTGCCTGAGGGCAGGAAATTTGCCTTCCAACGCTTGATCTTTGAGGCTCTGTGAACTCACATCATTACTTCTTGCCTGAGGGCGTGATGGAACCTAGGGAGTCATCCTGAAGTAAGAAGCAGCTGACAGGATCTGTGCTCATCAGCTGAAGGGCAGCCACCTGTGTCAGGACAGGGGCGGCAGTAAGTCTATATCCAGTTTTGCACCAGCTGTAGGCTCCTATTAGGGTCTCTTCCAGGCAGAATCAACCAAAAACCAGAGCTGATAGTATCTATGAATATTAGCTGTGGGGGACCTAGAGCAGAAGAAAGGGGTTGAAGAATGAGCTTGGGGTCCTCAGGGACTCTCCCACCTAATGTCCAAGGAGCCAGTGGGGAATGCAGCACTGGGACTAAAACAGAGCCATGAATTACATTCTCTTTCCAAGCAGTGGTGGTTAAGAGCAAAGGCCCTGAGTTACCAGTTCAAGGACCAAATAGAAGCCAAGATTGTAAGACACCTGGTGGCCCAAATCTTGCCAGTCAACTTCCTCATGCTGTCACTTCCAGAAACAGTTATGAGTAAGGGCAATCCAACATGGAGCCCTGAAGCCCAATCATTATATGAAGGTCTCTGCCTTGTCCCCAGGCTGGGCAGACACAGCCATCTCACAGATGAGGAAGCTTCGGGTCATAGGGGTTAAGCAGCTACTAGCCACCTGACAGCATATGGAAAGTACAGGACACGGGAGCTGGTTGACTCCACAGCCTGTTCTCTTTTGTCCAAATCTTAGAATGTGAACCAAAGGGTGAGTACCTCAAATGGTGGAGGGGAGAGCACAGGCCCCTGCCTTGGCTCTGCACCCCAGCTGTTCCCAGTCCTCTGGTGTTTCTGTTCTGGTCATGAGTACATGATGAAAAACTTCTCTGGTGTCCAGTGCTCAGAATATCTGTAGATAACACACCAGAATTTGCTGTGCTATTCTTTTCTTCCTTGGGAATATTTCCACAAACACCTATGAAAACAGACCAAGAAGACAACAGCTTGAAAGACTGGCACCTTTGGTGGCATCATGTGTGGGGCACTGAGTTTTCCACCAGTGACAAGAGAGAACTTTTATAGTTGTAGGATATGGTGTCAATTTAGCACTCCATGAAGGATGCTGCATTTAGAATAAAGAAAGGGAAGGTTCTGGATGTGACTCAGAAACCTAAATAGAAGTCACATGTGTGACCTAATTGTGAAAATACAGGAGCAAGGAGAATGATAATAGCAGCAACCTGGATAAAGCTCCTTTCATGTGATGGAGAAGAGGAGTGTAATCTTTCCATCTTCTCAACATGCTACCATGAAGGTGTCATCCCAGTTCCAACAAGAGAAACAAAGTCACAGGGATTAAGTGCATTATCCCTGATGCCATAACCAGATGTGCCCTTACCCTTGGCCTCCCCCAAATCATGCTAAGCACAGCTGTAATCAGCATGTGATCCAAAGACCAACATGGGGTGCCCTTTGTGGGTGTTTGATAATGTCAGGCTATGGGCTCCTGGGAGTGAAGTTGGTCACATATCCTGCTTATCCCATGTCTGAAACTCAACTGGCACAGAACAGAGTAAAAACGTCAGATGGAGGGATCAAAACGTCATCCCTAGGGTAAGGTATATTCCACTTAGTGAGAGAGAGCCCTTAACTGGAACTGGGGACTTAGGGCAATATGCACTGGAAGCCGGACTCTGGGGCCCCCAAAGAGCGATTGACAGAGAAGCTTGGGCTCGTGATCATGGAATTCACTGGTCCTTCCATGTGCCCCACCACCCTGAAGCAGCTGGCTTGATACAACGGTGTAATGGCCTTTTTAAAGAACCAGTTACGGCGCCAACTAGGTGGCACTAGCCTGGAGGGCTGGGGCAGAATTCTCCAGCAGGCTGTGTATGCTCTGAACCAGCGTCCTATATATGGTACTGTTTCTCCTATAGCCCGGATCCACAGGTCCAGGAATCAAGGGGTGGAAATGGAAATGGTACCACTTACCATCACCCCAAATGACCCATTAGCCAAATTTTTGCTTCCTGTTCCCACAACCTTACGCTCCTCTGGCCTAGAAGTCTTGGCTCCAGAAGGGGGAGTACTTCTGCCAGGGAACACAAAAAACATTCCACTAAACTGGAAGCTAAGACTTCCCCCTGGCCACTTTGGGCTCCTGATGCCCTCCGGTCAACAGGCCAAGAAAGGAGTTACAATGTTAGCAGGAGTGATTGATCCAGACTACCAGGGAGAAATTGGACTGCTCCTCCACAATGGAAGCAAGGAAGAGTATGTCTGGAATGCAGGAGACTCTATAGGGCGCCTCTTGGTGTTACCATGCCCTGTTATCAAAGTCAATAGAAAACTACAACACCCCAATCAAGGCAATATAAAAAATGGTCCAAATCCATCAGGAATGAAAATATGGGTCACCCCTCCAGGTAAAGAACCAAGACCTGCTGAGGTGCTTGCTAAAGGTGGAGGAAATACAGAATGGATAATAGAAGAAGGTAGTTACAAATACCAACTAAGGCCATGTGACCAATTACAAAGACAAGGGCTATAATTGCCATAAGTGTTTTGTTTGTATTATTTGCTAAGAATGTTTGCCCATATGTATACCAATACCATTGTTTTTCCTCTATTATGTAATTAATCATTGTTGAATTTATATTTAACTTATTAGACATTAGATTAAGCTTTCCTCAAGGGACCTGCCATATCATTGATAAGATTATACGTTTCAGTTGTATGTGGGATAATTATTTCATGTTAGGCGGAATCATGAAATTACTCTTCATTTGAAAATTAAGATGTAATGAGATATGATTTAATGTCAAGTTGACAAGGAATGGACTTATCATTATGTTTATGGTTATGTTTATTGTCAACTTGCCTTGTTTAATAATCTACAGTAATCTTGGGCAGGTCTCTGAGCTTGCCTGCAGAAAGGATTGACAAAAGGAGGAGGTTCCTCCTTTTGAATTGCCCTTCCCCCAAGTGGGTGGGCCTTCCATAAGAGACTGGATACAAGAAAGCTTGGGGGAAAGGAAAACTTCTTTCTTTTTCCTTCTTCCCCGACTGCTGGTGCTGGTTCGAGACTTGAATTTGCATCCTGCTCTCCCACCCTTCCTGGACATCAGAACCCAGTTTCCTCGGCCTCACATCGTGGACTGAAGAGCAGCCGCTCCCCAGGGAGCCAACAGGCCTTCTGGGCTGGATTGGGACTGCCACGTGGACTGGTTCCTTCACCTGTGGGCCTGCATATTGCTATTGCTGGACTGTCGTAAGCTACCCCAATAAATTCCCTTTTACTATAATCCATATTCTCAACTCTGTTTCCTCTAGAGAACCCTAATACACTAGCTAATTCAGAAATGTGTATCTCAGTTAAACTATACTGATCTCACTCTCCAATGGAGATTCTGTTTGTATCTTTCAGAATGCTGCGAGAGAGTGGCAGTTCCTCCAACCCTACCAACGAACCGCAGGCCAATAGCTGACATCCTGGCAAGAGATATGCCACCCCAGACATACCATGGAGGATCCACATGGAACCCCGCAAGGAATGATGAGATGAACAAGTGACCCATAGCCACAGCCAATCAGTCAACACAGGATAAGCCAGGGAGACAGACACCAATGATTTTCGACACAACCTAAAACAGTAGTACAGAGACCTCTAAGTTCTCAACAATAAAGCAGCTTTGATACTCACCCACCACGACTCAGGGAACTGAGCAAAAGAGGGGTCAGAAAGATTGTGAGAGCCGTGGTGGGGGAGAATATCCAGAGGCATGGCCCCCCTCAGTAACAACATACTAGGACTGGTGGAACCGGGATGACTCCTAGGCTATCCATGGTCCCCAGCCCCAAGGACTGATCCAGACGGCCCACGGAGGAGGATATCCAGCTGATTGGGGCTGGGGAAAAGGGGCATTGGGGAACTAGTGATAACAACTCATTATTTGTCCATTAAATATTGTAACTCATTATGGACAATAAAAAAATAAAATAAAAATAAAGATAATGCCAGTAATAGTAGTGTTCAAGAGTTAGTGAGGCATAGAGATTACCCATAGAGAATGGAGTTTATGTATACAGAGAAAGACATATGTATGTATGATATATATATATATATACATATACTCACACACATAGATTAGTATACACAGTTCAGTATATTTACTTGCTGTTAATATGCTGATATTAGCTGCTCAGGAAGTGTATGCTAGAGAACAGCATAATAAAGTTTCTTGAAACCTAGATGTACAAACAAGCAGGTAGATTTATTACTTTAATTCAGACTCATTAACAGCCAGGGAAATGCACATGCTCACACACTGGATGAGTTTGATATAATGAATTTGGTCTTTAGCAATTCAAATCTAAAGCTATTTTGTAGGGAGGAGGATACCATTCCATAATGCCATGATCCTGGACATTCTATTCATGAAGACCACTGTCATTTTCCTTTGGGCAATAATACAAGCATCTGTTCATTTTTTTCACATCCTCCATGAAAGCTGACAATGGGACTTATAATTGACCTGAAAAGCCAAGGCTGCACAACTGTGCCCTGCCTAATGGAAGCATAAGCCAGAGGGCATTCTGGGAACAATTATAAACCAATTTACAGTAGACCTTCATGGCTGCTTGTGGAGGCTAGAAACACAGCCTACCAAGCAAGCTGGCTTTTGCCCCAGGAGATGATCAGAGGTAGGAAAGATGATTTTTAATCAGTCACTCTATATTGAGATCTTTTTTATATAGTTTTAAGGGTTTTAAAATGTGATCAACAATTAATGGTAGAAAGATTAGCTACGTCTCTGAATACCTAAGAACATACTAGAGAAATGTTTGTACATGGCAATAGAGGAAAATTCTTTCTTTATTTTGCTAAGATTCATCCCAAAAATACATCAGCACCTAGACCCAAAAGTCCAGTTGCTCTTTAGGGGTACCACAAGGGAGGAAAAAGCAGAACTAATCATTAGAAAAGTCAAGTTAAGTAAGAAGGGGCAAGAGAGGGCAGAATGTCCACTGCAGCTGCTCTGCTGCGGGGAGAAGGGCCTCAGCTCCAGGGAGCCCTCTTACCAAAACCACGCTGCAGGTCACGCGCCAGGGTCACGCTGACAATTTCCTGGCCTGGCTCTGCTATGAAGCTCTTTCTTCTGTTATTCTGCGACCCTGGAAGTGAAATGAAAGCACCGTACTGTGATCTTATCCCAAACAAAAGTGACATGCACACACACTCCTAAAAACACAAAGTAGTCCTAAAAATCCTCCAATAGTACAAGGAATGGGTAACTGAGCATGTCATTCCAGTGAGCCCCATCAAGTTTGGACTGTAAGAGCATAGGCCATGGCAGAGGGGACTATGAAGTCGGCTTTCTGTGTCATTTATGGTAGCTTTTTCCTCCTGGTGCTAAGGACAGAACTCAAGGCCTTACATTTTATAAGCAAGTACTCTACCACTGAGTTCAAACTCCAGTCCTGGACTGGAGAGATAGTTCAGCAGTTAAAGGCATTTTCTTACAAAGCCTGACTACCCTGGTTCGATTCCCCAGTACCCACATAAAGCCAGATGCACAAAGTGGTGTGTGCATCTGGAGTTCATTTGCAGTGGCAAGAGGCATTTGCAAATAAATAAATAAAAATTTTAAACTCCAGCCCTTTTTGTTTTTTGAGACATGACCCCTCTACGTAGCTCATGCTGGTCCTGAACTCACGATGAATGCAATAGTGCCTCTGCATCCCAGGCATGGGGTTATAGCACCGTGTCACCATGCCCACTTAACTTTTTCACCCTGCACTGATCTTGAAACAAGATGAAAAATGCTGGGGCATATTTATTGGCAATGATGACTAAACCCAAAACACAAAGATGAGATAGCAATTCTTCCTCCTTCGAGTCTTGCTATTGCTTAGAACTTGAATGTTTCCCAAAGGACCATTTGTTAAAAGTCTGATTATCATTCAGTGGCACTATGGAAAGGAGTTAGAACCTTGAAGAGGTGGAGCCTAGAGGCTGGAAAGACGGCCCAGTGGTTAAAGGCTTGATGCTCAAGCTGGAGTACCAGAGTTTGGCCCCGGGCCCCCGTGGTAAGCTTCTGTAATCCCATCATGCTGATGCTGGCATGACTGACGGAAAGAGAGAGGCAGAGACAAGGGAATTTCCCGGAAGCTCAGGGCAAACCCCACAAAAGGCAGATGAGGGAGAATCCAGAGGGAGAAACCCTGCTTCAAAAGAGGTGGACATGTGATAATCTGCCAAAAAGTTGTCCTCTGACCTCCACATACCCACACACATGCTATGGCACACACACTCACACACAGTCACAAATGCACACATGAATAAATAATTTTAAATGAGGCTGGACCTAGTAGGTAGAAGTTAGGTCTCTAGAGGTGTGGTCTTGAAAGGCATGATAAGACCCCAGTGTCTTTCTTTTTCTCTCTCCCTTCCTTCCCCTACTCTCTCTCTCTCTCCTGCATGGATGCTAGGAGGTAACCATCTCCTCCATCACGCACTCTTAGTTTGATGTATAATGCCACCACAGACTCAAAGCAACAGGGTCCAGCAACCATAGACCGAAACCAAAACCACAAGCTAAACTAAAACTTTCTTATTTTTAAGTTTATTTCCCCCAGGTATGTGTTACAATAATAGAAATCTAACACATCTCTATTAATGACAGATGGCAGGGGCCAGCAGCCCACCTGAGTCCTAAAACTGGGACTGAAGGATAACCAAAGCAGGGCCCTAAAGTCATTCCTAGAGAGCTGGAGACCTGCAGTGGGGCACTCCAATTCTTCTCACAGTGCTACTAGAAAAATCTCTCAACCGATGACCCACTACTGTAATTATTTCATATCTGCCTCCCCCCAAGCTTAGGTAGTTGCCTGATTGTATACAGATTTGATTCCCAGGCTTAATGCTCATTAACTACCAATATTTTCCCTAGTATCAAATATCTTTGTTTTTACTTCTGACCAGGAACTTGCCAGGAGAAGCATGCTTTTTAAAGAGCTCAGAGAGATATTCAGAACCTGTGAAAAGAAGTGTGACTGGAATGGATGGTGCATTTTTCTGAACACACCATCTATGGCAGGTATTCCTCCTGCTGGACCCGAGGGCTGGGAACCATTTCACCCAACCCTTACCTTTCAATCCATGTCCCAGCCAAGGTCAAATGTTGACTGGTAGAGTTCTTCCCAAGCCTAAGAAGTTTTTCAAAAATCATTTTTAAAACAAAAAGATTGTCAACTTTGTTTGAGAAGCAAACTGAAGTGGTGACAAAAGACTGAAAAGAAGTGTCATATGTAAGGCTTCCCTTACCTAAGTCTGGTCCATACCTGTGCATACGCCCTGAACAGATGACCCAGAGAGATCACGGGTTGGCTTTGGGATCAAACTTAGGGTGTCCAGCTGTTCCCAGCCAGTACAAGGCCTGTGGGGAAAGGTGACAAGGTAAGATCAAGTGCTCCTTGAAGCCAACTTTTGGCCATTTGTTAGTGTGGGTGGGTGATGAGTGGGGACCTTGTGCTCAGCCATCCAGCAGATCCATAGACCGATCTCGTCATGCTGATCTGGTTATGAGAAGCCCAGAGGGTTCGCTTCAGTCCCCAGAACCTCTCTGATGGACCTCCTACTGTCTACCTTTGGCTTGTATATGCAACTGCTCAAGACTTCTATTTCCTCAACAGCGAAAGCTTCAAAACCAAGTAATGTCTGTGAAGTATTGACTTTCTTTGGAGGGTCTTGACATTCTGTTATTTGTTCCTAGCAGGGCCAGGCACCCTATATAATGCCCAGTGGGCATCACTTACTGACTGGCTTGGACTGGGCAGGCATTTGAATTGGGTGTCCCCTAATGTCAGGAAACTTTTGTGCAGGCACTCACCTGGCCAAATGTGGTTTGGACGGGTCCACGTGCTAAAAGTTTGGTACTCAGTAAAATGATAATGAAAGATAGAGGGACCTTCAAGTGGTAGAGCTAGTGGGAGATGGTTAGATCACTGGGGACCCACTTTTGGAAGGGAGTAGTTAGTTCCCATGGGTCCCAGTTAGTTCCTTGGGAGTTGATATAAAAGAGCAAAGTCCTGTTTCTGGGCTCCTGTCTCTTCCCCATGAGCTGTGTACCACATGGACCCTGCCCCTTTCCCAAGCTCAGCTTGCACAGGCAGACTGCATTCAGAGATGCAGTAGAGTACAAGAAGCAAGAACAGGGGCTGGGGAGATGGCTCAACAGTCAAAGGTATCCATATACAGCCACCATATGCACAAAGTGGTGTTTGTCTGGAGTTCATTTGCAGCAGCAAGAGGTCCTGGTCTATTCTCTCTCTCTCTCTCTCTCTCTCTCTCTCTCTCTCTCTCTCTCTCTCTCTCTCTCTCTCTCTTGCAATATTTTTAAAAGAAGTAAGAACAGGTCAGGTGTGGTGCTCTACACCTTTAATCCCAGCACAGAGGCAGAGAGAGGTAGGAGGACCACTGTGAGTTTGAGATTAGCCTGGGACTACAGAGTGAGTTTCAGGTCAGCCTGGCTAGAGTGAACCCCCACATCAAAAATAATAATAATAAGGAAGAGGAGGAAGAGGTGAAGGAAGAGGAGGGGGAGGAGGAAGAAGAGGGAGAAGAAAGAAGGAGGAGGAGAAAAAGAAATAACAAACACAAAGCTACCACTACTCAGAGCTCTGGAAAAAAGCTACCTTTGGGTACAGGATGGCCAACCTGGGCAGACTCAGTTCAGACTGCCCCCAAAACCAGTACAGCCACCCCCACGGCACTGCTTAGGCATCTGAAAAGCAGCTAGGCATGCTGGTGTGGGTAATTGCCTGTGGACTCTCTCACTGTCTCTTGGAAGCAGGGAGGCCAGGATTCTTAGTACAACACAGGGCACAGAGAGCAGCACAGGACTGTTGGGGGAAGAGGAGTGTGATGAGAAGCAGAGGCAGCTCAAAGCAGTTCTCTCCACAAAGGGAGAAGCTTCACTCTGCCTTTGGTCCTGTTTGCATCCTCTTGCAGCAAGTCTAATCCAAGTTGATTAAGAGCCCCATCTGAGTCATGCTGGGGTTGGCAAGCAGCCATGGATGAAAGGTCAAGTCAGAGACGGACCAGGACTCTAGGAGCCCCATGGGAATCTGCTTTCCAGAGTGCCCACAGGAGGGCTGGCTAAATCATCCAGGCTCAAAGGAAGGAGAAATTCCAGATTTCTGGGGACCCGAGAGAGGCTTTGGGTGGCCTTTGAAGAAAGGCGAGGGTTTAACTGTTCCTGGCTTCTGTGGATCATGTGACCTGGGCCATGCAGGCAAATAGTCCTCAATCGTTCAAAGTAATTTACTGTCAGTCACCAAAGGAAAAATGGCCTGTGAATGTCCTTATTGTACCAGGTACCCAAAGGAGTCACATTCACAGACATAGAGTAGAATGGTGGGTGTTGAGCTGGAGTGGGGAGTGAGTGGTGAATGCAGGGCGAGTTTCAGTGTGGGAAGAAGGGTCCTGTGGATGGATAGTGGTTCAGGCACAAGAGTATGAATGTACTGAATGTGAGCGGATATCCAGCTTGTTCTTTCTTCTTTTAAAAATATGTTTAAGAGAGAGACAGAGAAAGTGAGAGAATGAGAATGGGCCAGGGCCTCTTTCTGTGCAAATGAACTCGATACCTACAAGTGGCTATGATGGTACATTTTATGGACTGTGTATTTTATCATAATTAAAGAGGTTTTCTTTCTTTAATGCAAACCTTTCAAAATCCATTTACTAAACACCTCCACATTCTGGCCTCAGATCTGAGGATATAACTGGCACACTGCTATTCTTGGGTCTTTCAGTGTTTAGCAGAGCACAGATAAAAAGCATGTGCTTGCTGGAGGTGGGCAGCACAGAGAGGGGGCTGCCCTAAATGTGGTCAGCAGTATGGAGGAGCCAGCTGTGGAACAGTAAGGATTGTTTCAGAGAAGTGGTGACAGGAACGTCTCTGCTCTAAGGAGTGCTGAGTAAACAACTGCCATGAATGGTCTTGCCAATGGGGCTCACTCTCCTCACTGACACGGTCACAAGCTGTCCCAATGTCCTGACACATGACACAATCCTGTCTAGCCACCTCTACCCAGGCTGAGATCAGCAGGAGGCAGGGGCAGGAGGTCTATCCTGCTTACACTGAATCCTCAGCTCCTGGCCAGGGCAGGCATACAGCAAGTGCTCAACCAGTGAATTATCACGGCTTGTGGGCACTCACTGAACCCAACCCCCCTGTCATAAAGACTTCCTGTCACACCCCCATCCCACCCTGCACAACCCTCACTCAAGGAGTCGCAGTGCTGTATTTATGCCTGTCTTGGGCACTTAACCCATCCTCACCCCTGTAAGAGGGGATGTGCTCCTACCATCTCCCCTAAAGACCAGGGAAAGGACTCTAACATCAGGACTCTCACCAGAGACTCAACTCAGTCTCAGTGTTCATAACAGTTTAATTGCCACCCAGCAGAATATGTATTCCCATTAACACTGTGGGAATAAGAGAAAACTGACTGGTAGGCATGTAAAATAGATTTCTAAGGAACATGCAGTTGGAGAGAGCTGAGCAGGAACTCCCATAGCAAAGAATTGGTTCTACAGCCACTCAGTCTGAAAGGGACTGTCAGCTGTGTCAACAATGGACCAGCCATAGCTGAGTGTATCACCCATGTCATCAAGAGCATCAATGTGAGTGGACATTGTCATGGCCCTTGATCCACCTCAGACCACAACCACAACCTTAGTGGGCACAAAGCCTGCTGGCTCAGGTTCAATTCCCCAACACCCAAATAAAGCCAGATGCACAAAGTGGTACCTGCATCTGGAAGCTCATCTGCAGTGGCAAAAAATAAATGAATGAATTTTTTAAAAAGACCTGGAAAGGACTAGTGTGCATTCCAGAGTTTTCTGAGGACTCTAACTTAGCTTCTTGTTGGAGGGCAGGCTGTCAAGTCCCTACTGTGTGTGACCACTGCAGGTCACTGGATGTCCCATCATTCTTAAAATGGTAACTTTGCTGTCAAGACATTTCATAAGCTGGCTACTACAGTTTGGGTAAATGTCCCCCAAAGCCCATGTGTTAAAGGCTTGGTCCCCTGCCTACGGAAAGGAAGTTGTACCTTTTAGGGGCAGGACCAAGTTGGAGGCCCGATTAATCAGTCATTGTGAAAAAACTATCTGATAATAGCAACTTAAGAGAGGAATGATTTGGGGGGGTTCAAAGTTTCAGAGGTTTCAGTCCACAGGCCATGGCTCCTGAGCCAAGGAGAGACAAAACGTCATGATGCTGGGAACATGTGATAGAGAAGAAATGAACAGAGAGGGAGGGGCCAGGGACAAGAAGCACCCAAAGATCTGCCCCAACCTCCCTGCTGGGAACCAAGCTTGCAATATGTAAGCCTTTCTAGGGAATACTTCATGTCCTTGTGCCCTTGCCAGTGGATACCTTGAGCCCAGCCCTTCCTCTTGCTCTCCTTCCTTCCATCCATCATGAAGTGAATGGACTTCATTCACTGTGTACTCCTGCCACGATGTGCTGCCTAGTCTCAGGCCAGCAGCTCATGGGGCTGAGACCTACAAAGTGTGATCAAAACTAATCTCCCTCTTGTTAAACATGGTTGTCTCACATGTTTTGGTACAGCAACAGAAAACTAGCTCAGCAGCTTGAAAGCAGACATGGCAGCTTGGGCCTTTCAAACAATAAAGTGCTAGAAAGTGCCATTGGCTTGGATGACAAGGAAGCACTCCCCCACTGAGTCTTTTCAGCCCCCTTTGCATGTGAGAATGGTATGACAGCCTACAAGTTCCAGGCTAGCCTTTCAGAGGACTGTTGAGCACTCTCTGGGCTCTCTCAGACTGATGAGCTATCATAAAGACCTTGCCACAGCCAGGAGAGGGCCTCACCCATACACATGGAATGAATTTACTAATCTGTCCAGACAGTACCTGCTGAGGAACCCAGTACCATGCTGTTGCAGTCATCATTCTAGTTGCTGCACAGGAAGAACCCAAACAAAAGCGGCTTGTGGAGGAATGGGTTTATTTGGCTTACGGACTCGAGGGGAGATTCCATTCTGGCAGGGAAAACGATGGCATGAGCAGAGGGCTGGACATCACCTCTGCCACAGCACTGCAAACAGAGGCAGGAAGGTGTGCCAAACACTGGCAAGGGGAAGCTGGCTTATAACCCCCATAAGCCCACCCCCAACAACACAGCTTCATCGAGGTTGTAAAACCCAAACTGCCATCAGCTGAGGATCGATCTAT
>PVHP010034249.1:0-19174 GCA_004024765.1 Zapus hudsonius
GGGGAAGTTCCGTCAATGGTGGAAGAAGCTGGCTCCCTTTCATAAATCCAAGCAGAGAGAGAAACCACCAGCATCCAGCAAACAACAAAAAGCATCAAGTGTGAACCCATAACTGGCATCAAGTAGGACCCCCAGAGCTCAAGCCTCTCTTCGTACTTTTGAGCTAGAATTCAGATTGGCCCCCAAACACACCTTTGGGCTGGACTCCAGGATCTGCCCCCCACTGACACTTCTGCCTGACTGGAGACCCAAGTTACAAGCTTTAATAAAACACCTGAGTCTATGGAGAGATACATTCAGTTTGTATATACACATAACTATCATACAACCCAGCAAATGAAGAGAAATGATTTATGTTCACAGAAAATTGTGTAAATAGCCCCCAAATAGAAAAAACCCAGTTATTCAATAAATGAACACTGTGGTACATTTACTTGCCCCTTCCCCCACTGACTAGAACTCTACAAGAAAAGACAACAGGTACTGATACAACAACTCTGATGATTCTCAGGGGAATTATGCTGAGGGAAAAGAAAATCTCAAAAAATTGTATGATTCTACAATAAAATGGAAAAATTATAGAGAACAGATTAGTAATTGCTGATATCAATAGTGGGTGGATTTTGGAGAATAGGTATGGCTGTTAGAGTGGGTGCTCTGAGGAACTGTAGGAACTATGACAAAGCTGCTCTGTTCTTTTTTTAAAAATATTTATTCATTTTCAAGCAGAGATGAGAGAGAGAGAGAGAGAGAGCGCACCAGGGCCACCACCTTGTGGCTCTGGCTTATGTGGGTACTGGGGAATTGAACCAGGGACCTTAGGCACTGGAGGCAAGTGCCTTAACCGCTGAGCCATTTCTCCAGCCTGAAGCTGCTCTGTTCTTAATCTTTGGTGCTAGGCATATAGATCTGTACACATGACAAAATTACATAGATCCATGTTCCTGTGAGTAACCACTGCCTAGGCTCTATAAGGAAGCCCAGTAAACTCATTGATTCGCCAGGTTAAACTACTATGGAAGGTACTTGAGTCAGTTGTTGGTGTCCTATGTGTGTGTGAGGGGGGGAAGCAGGAAAAGTCTCACAGAATAGATACTTCAGAAACTTTGAGCCAAAATAGTCTTCCTCATTTAAACTGTTTCTCAAGTAGTCTGTCATGGTGATGGAAAGTCTGACTAACACAACAGATCTTCTTTTCTCTTACTGCCTCATTCCTAATTCAGTCCATTCTTCTCCCACTCAAACATCTTAGCGGTTTAAGTGCCATTGTCAATGAATGGAGGCATCATTAAGCAAAAGAAGAATTAGCTGGTGTGCTTGCTCTCCTGAGTCTTATCTGTGTAAATTATCTTTGTTGCCTGGTCTCTTGGGCCCATTATTAAATGTAACTCCAGCCACTTAGCACGTGATACTTGCATCTGGATCAGGGCTGCAATCTACTGAAGTAACTCAGGTAGCCAGGAATGCTGCTTGAGGTCTCTCCAGTATCTAATGATACTTGTGTGATGTTGATCTCTCTGTATACTGTAAACTTCTCGAGGAACAGAATTTGTTCTCAACAAGAGAACAACACTCATGTCCAAATATTGATTGCATGGCTACTTTGTGCCAGGTGCTAAGAGAAAGCAGGAGTGTGAGAGTGACAGGTGTTAGACATGTGAGAGAGACTTGATAGTTGTTACACAGATTTGGAGAGAAATATGGTGACTAAGGCAGTGGTAGTGAATTGTAAAGAAGAGCCAGATTCAACAGATGTTTAGGAAGGAGTTCACTGATTGTGTGAGGCATTAATGAGAGGCCATAGATAAGGATATTTCCCAGGACCATGGAACTGGTGCTCTGCCAAAATTAGAATACCAAGGGGGAGCAGGTTCAGGAACACAAGAACTTTAACTTCATTTTGAAAATTCCATCTGATACCTGGAGCATTCAAACCCTACTGTTCATTAGACAGTTAAGTGTTAGAGACCATGTGAGTCAGGAATTTGAAAGCTGAAGCTGCAAGAAAAAATGAGATGACACATGGCTGGCAAGTGTATAAAGGCAAGAGAAAGCCTACTTTAATAGCTTGGTTAAGGGAGAAAAATTCATTTTCTCTTCACAGAACTAAACCTAGAGAAGCCGGTGATAAAACAGAAAGTTAAAGCTAGGTGTGATGGCACACAATTTTAATTCCAGAACTCGGGAGGCAGAAGTAGGAGGATTGCTGTGAGTTTGAGGCCACCCTGAAACTACATAGTGAATTCAAGGTCAGCCTGGGTTCAATTGAGAACCTACCTCAAAAAAAAAAAAAAATACTCCCTACCCCATGGACTGATCCAGTGTGCCCACCAAGGAGGATCCCCAGTGGATTGGAGACAGGGAGGAGGGAAATGGGGGTACCTTCAAAAGATTTGCTCATACAATGTATCAAATTATGGATATATTTAAAAATAAATAAATAAATAAAGGCTGGAGAGAAAGCATAAGTATCACATGTTGCAGAGATCAAATAATAGGATTCTAAAGAGTCCATGACAGCGTACCTTCCAGGCCAGTGTGGTGGCTCATGCTTATAATCCCAGCACTTGGGAGGCTGAAGTAGGAGGATGGGGTGAGTTCAGATCAACCTGGGCTCCACAGCAGTTGGGCTAGAGTAAGATCCTGCCTAGATACAAACAAAAAGAAAGTGTACCTTTCATTGGAGCACTCAAGTCCCTACATTGGATGTTTCTTTCCTGAGGTCATTAAGCAAGTGAATGAGCAACTACCTCTAGGAATGTAGTGTTCATTTACTGAGCAAACATTATAATTTTACTATCTGTCTGAATTTGTGTATGAGAGGACTAAATGAGTATAGTTAATATTTGGCACTTATGTTTCAATTAAATACATTTCATTTATTATATCATTTAATCTTCAAAACAACCATAAAGTAGGAACATACTCCATTAAAAAAAATCCAAGTAAGCAATCAGTCAAGATGTTATTTTATTATCACCTGAAAAGACATTGCAGACACAGAGTAACATTAAAGAAATCTTTGCTTTTCAATATGGAAATACATTTTTCTATGTCCCAGTGCAACCTCAAGAGTTCATGTTAACACCTTTCCTTTTTTTAAAATTTCCTTTTAAAAAAATAGTTGTGTGTGAGAGTGTGGGTGTGCACTTACCATGGTCTACATGTGGAGCCAGAGAACAACTTTCTGGTTAGACTTCTGCCTGTCCACCTCATTTTAGGCAGTATTTCTTTCTGGATTCTCTGCTATTCTTTGCTGTGCTTGCTGTGAGCTTCTGGGAAACATTTCTGCCTCCCATTTTGCCATGAGGGTCAGCCATAGTGGGATTACAGAAGCCCTCTATGGCTTCCAGCTTTCTGGAAGTTGAACTCAGGTACTCCATCTTGAGTGTTAAGCACTTCATCCATGAGCCTTCTCCCCTACCACAGAGACTTCTTAATTGTAGAATTCCTGAAGAGGCAGGGCCATGAAGAGCGCCTACCTGTTGGACAGTGAACTTGAAGTTCTGGCAGTAAGTGTTAATCTGGCTGGTAATGCGCATGAACCCATCCTGGTGAGCCCAGGTAGGGGATTCTCCTCAGGGAATGTGGGTTCTCTTCCCTCCTGATGCTGCATATTCTCCTGCTGGTGAGGCTGCTGACACTGCCATCTACTGTATTTCTCACACATGTGCTATATTGGCTGTGTCACCCATCAGCAACTGTGGCTTCCTCAAATGGTTACTTCCAGCAAGATTGAGCACTTCCTGTTTGTCTGTTACAAGCTGATGTCTTCTCAAGCTCCCTCATCACCACATTGTTCAGATGAGAACTTTTACTTACACTGGGCACTTCTTCAAACATGTGCTCAAAGGTGGTATTTATCTTTTTTAATGCTTTGGGGGAAAAGCCCTTCTCTTTACCAACTTCCAAACTTCCATCAGTTTAGGAGTCTGTCTATTCTTTTAGCAAGAGAGACCATTGAGCAGGGCTTATGGGATCATAAAGGAGAAACAAATTCTTCAAAGGCATGCTGTAATGAACAGAGAACCCAGAAGTCTTCAGTGAAGAATGAGCCATAGACAGGCTCCTCCCACATGGAGATGATCACTGGTTACATGGCTGAGGCTCTACATCTGATAATGGGTTGCGTCAGTTTGAATTACCCTCTATGCACTGGGGGAATGGAGAGCAGTTGGTAATTTCAAGGCGATCTACAACTAGACCCAAAATCACTCCTTAAACAACCTTTGTTTCTTATCTTTTTTTCTTGATTGTGTTTGATTGTATTTAATACCACCATGTGCTCACAGCCTAATTACTCTCTAAGGCAACCTTTGCCTGTGATGCTGTGGCAGGACTGGAAGAGGTCGCTGTGGTGCCAGTGCCTTTCTCAGGATGCCCTTTTTCTAGTCATACAGAAAAAGAACCTATTTTCTATATGAAAACACCAAGCATTATGGTTTGAAAGAGGACTGCTCCCTGTGGTCATGCATTTGAACTCTTGGTTTCCAGCTGGTGGCACTATTTCAAGAGGTTATGAAATCTTTGGTACATGGGGGCCTGTCTGCTGGATAACAAGTTACTGGAGAGGTCTTGAGGGTTCTTAGCAGCCCTACTTCTGGCCCAAGTTCTCTGCTTCCCAGTGCACTGTGATAAGAGGAGCCCTGGCAGGATGCTCCACTGCCCTCGACTCTGTCATGCTTTCCCCACCAGGATGGACTCATACTGTAAGACCAAACAAATCCTTTCTCCTTTAAGTTGGTTCTTTTAGGTGATCACAGTGATCAAATACACTGAAGTTCAGAGATGTTAACTTGCCTAAGATCAGATGCATAGTGAACAGCACAGTTCTAGGTGGAGGACACAAGTTTAAAAGCTAAACTTCACTTTGCTTGCAGAGTAAATGGGTCATTCCAACGCAAACATGCCGTTTCCTTTGAGTTATATTTATCCCTATAAATTTACAGATAGGCACTTCAATGATATCATGCTTGGAATAATATAGGTTTTAGGAAGGGGAGTGCTCATTGGAGACCCGTGGCTAGCACAGAGGCAGTTGAGATTGGGTATAAGAGATTATGTATAGAGAGAGCGCTCCAAACCATTTCATGACAACCTGACTAGGAATTGAGAAACCTTTTAGTGGGAATATAGTGAACACAGTTGCATTGTGCAGCAGAGGCAGAAAGGGGCCAAAAATCTGTTCATGACTAAGGCTAGATTGAAGAAGGAAGGGTGAGGATAGAAGGAAAAGGGGACCAAAAGTCAGAGACCTAGAAATAAAGTGGTGACCATTGAATGAGAAATAGGAATTGAAAATTTTACAGGAAGTTCTGAATGAATAATTACAATATGCAACATTTTACTAATTGCATGATTCAACTAATTGAATTGAGTGCTTGCTAGGCAGCAGCAAGGTAATGTGATAGCTGGAGACACTCATTAATCAGAAGATTGAGCAGAGTCCAGATTTTGTACTGAAGGAACAGGAGTAACAATCAAGAGGTCAGGAAGGAAATTCCAGAGACTCAGGAAGCCACAAGTCTGGGATAAGGTTGCAATACCCCAATTTAAGGCTATATAAAGGAGAAAGAAATCTCTCCACATACCTGTTTTTTATGGTGTGTGTATAGTGTTGATGATGGGTTTCTCTCTCTGCTTGGACCTGTGAAAGGGGCCAGCCTCTTTCACCATTATGGAACTTCCCCTGAATCTGTAGCTTCAATAAATCCTTTCCTCCCATAAACTGTGCCTGGTTTGGAGGTTCATCTTAGCCATGTGTGGGCTATGACAGCTTGATAGCTGGCTACTAGCAATCACAGATTCTTTTGTTCCAATCTTAATTACTAATATTAACTCTCAGAGCTCACATAATCGCACAGTAAATACATGCATACAAACGTATGTATAAAAATGTGTGTATAGGTTATGCAATGAATTCAAAAGGAGAATTGGAGGAGTTCAGAGGCTTTATTGGGGGCAGTTGCAGAGATAATAGTGATGTCAAGAGAGTCAGTGCAGTGTTTAGACAAAATATTAAGTCACCAAGTTGGCATCCTGTTGAAAGCCCAGAGCTCTGCAAGGGCTGTAGAGTCACAGGGTTGAGCCTGGTTACAAGGTGTAGTTGCACTTCAGAGGCAAGGTACAGGACTGGAGAGGCTATAAAGGGAAGGTGAAAGATAGGAGCCTAGACAGAAAAATGGCAACTTGCATAGATTGTGTCAGTAGGTGGGACAGAGCTGAGCTGAAGACCCTAGGGCAGTTGGGAATTCTCTGCCTGCCAGTCCCTTGAAGTACTCACTGGGTGGTCAGTGGTCCCTTTTTTATGAAGTGGTGGGGATGTTGATACGTTCTTCCTTCCGGTTTGTCGGATAAGTTCTCAGACCTGGTTTTTCTGATGTTTTTAATGCAGCCATGTGCTTATATGATCTCCATCTACTTTGATAAGTTTCTTGGGTGGTACCTTATTATGTTTGGGAATAAGTCATTTATCAATGTACTGGACAGGTGAGAGTGTCTATGTGCATAAGTAAGCAGAGTTCTGTTTCTGCCTTCAAAATGTAGCCAAATCATATTTACACAGTTGAGTAACCCAGGGCAAAGCACAGCTTCAAAGCCACTGCTGCACATAATATGGAGTAACGTAGAGGAAAACAGCCGGATCTCAGCATCTATATATGCATTGAAACCCTAACACTCAGGGTCATAGTTTTAAGAAATGGGGCCTTTGGAGGTAAATCAGAAGGGCTCATTAGTAAATACCCTTATAAGAGAGGTTGTTTGCTATGAGGAAACACCCTCTCACTAAAGTCCAAATTAAACTACTTATACCTTGATGTTGGCATTCTTGGCCTACAGAACAGTGAGAAATTAATTTCCATGGCTTACAAACTACTCAGGTGGTGGTATTTTGTTTTAGCAGGGGTCTGAATAGGCTATAACAGAATCTAAACAATAAAATAATGGAAAAACTTGGGTTTAGGGGAAGGCTCCTATCTCAACCTTGAGTAGTTTAGAGAGCCTTCTGTGAGGTCTTACCTCATAAAATAAGGGACCAGTGTTGAGTTTTTTATATGCTCCATAGGCAGAGCCAAAGTTCTTGTTTTATTCTGGGGGCCCAATTCATGACCTCAAACGTAGCAGCCATGTGCTCTACCATATGCCTGTAGTGGGGTGAGCTGAGGATTAGAATTCAGATAATGCCCACCAGAAATTCCAATGTACCACAAAATTTAAGGAGTACCTGAATTCTTGTCTACAAAGTTAAAGAATTAAAATCATAGAGAACAAGATATTAAGGTATAGTGGGAGACTTTATTATTTAAGGGAACATGGGGAGTTACAGAGTTCTGCAGCCACCAGTGTGGGGAGAATATATGGGAGAGATTTTAATAAATCTGTGCTGCTCAGTCAAACAAGCTGAAGAAAAGGTATCAGAGGGCCCCCATCATGAGAGGGAAAGGTTTATGTGGAAAAGAATCCTGAGCCCCGCCTCACCCCAGCCCTTAGGCTGGGGTGAGGGGCCTTACCTGGAAAAAATGAAAGTCCTCCTGCCCCCTGTCCACAGGGCTAAGCAGATAGAGCTAGGGGCAGGTAGAAGAGTCAGGCAGGGTATCTAGCACACAGAGGGACCCTTGATGACTCCTGTGTTTACAGATGCTTTTGTACCAGAGCTGGCCTCCAGCTGGATTTCCTTTGATTCTGAAGGATGAGGATGTGTGTGTGTGTGTGTGTGTGTGTGTGTGTGTGTGTGTGTGTGTGTGTGTGTTTTGAGTCAGGGTCTCACTTTTTAGCTCAGGCCATCCTTTATCTCATGATCTTCCTGCCTCAGCCTCTTTAGTTCTGGGATTGTAGGCATGTGCCAACATACCTAAGTGTGCATGTTTTCTGTTTCCAGTATTGGAGTAAAACCTAACATGCTTTTTGCTATAAATATGATAGAAAGCAAATAAGCCTTAGATAAAGATTGGACATGGGGGAGAATTTGCTTTAATGATTAATAAAGGAGAATGGCTGTACAAAATGAATAAATAAATGAAAGGTTTATTATGAAAGAAAGTGAAAGTAAAACAGAACAGCTCCCTAGCTAGGAGGGGTCAGGAGACAGAAGCCTACTGACTTGGATCAAGGCTCTTTATACCCCTGAATGATTATAGGGCTGATGAGACAGACAAATGATTGGTTACTTTGAATGTATATGGTGGCTCCTGATAGGCTGAGGTATCGGACAAAGAACTGGTTACTTTGTGTGTGTAGGCCAACTGACATTCCTTGAGTCAGAATAAATCAGGGTTTTTTAGATTATAGTTCCTGGACTTGTGTTTAGTGTCTCTGACAGAATAGATAGATTATTCCCTTTGGGCCTGCTATTTGCTGTAAATTTCAGGAACTTCCTGAGACTTGTGAGGGTTTACATCCTGAGTCTTATTTAATTTCCTGAGCCTTAATGAGCTTCCAAACTCCCCTAGTCTTAAAGAGCCTATGTTTTAATTTGGCGTTGGGAACTTCCTAAGGAGCCTCCCTCGGGGATGAAGTGGTTCAGTTTGGAGGAAATTGCTACACAAGAGTGGTATTTGTTGCAAATGCTTCATTTCACTTTACTGTCTTTCTTCATTGAATTTTGCATCTTTGCCGAAGTCACTTGGGCAGGTATTTCCAAATCTGATTGCCCAGACTCAGCTATGTTCTTTCATGAACTTTTCCCCCCTTTCTATAAATTCTTCCACCCAACAACCTGTACAATATTGTCTCAATATTTTAAAAAATATTTTTATTTACACACAGAGAGAATGGCAGGGCCTCTTAATATTCTATTAAGAGTATGCAGATGTATGTGCCACTTTGTGCATGTGGCTTTACATGGTTTGGTAGTTTGAATGGATGCCCCCCAATAGATTCAAGAGTTTAATTAAAAGCTTGTCTCCAGCTGGGTATGGTGGCACATGCTCTTAGTCCCAGAACTGGGAGGCAGAGGTAGGAGGATCGCTGTGAGTTCGAGGCCACCCTGAGACTACAGAGTGAATTCCAGGTCAGCCTGGGCTAGAGCAAGACCCTACCTCAAAAAAACCAAAAAAAGTTATTTAAATAAATTCATATGTGTGTGTGTGTGTGTGTGTGTATCACAACTTTTCCACCTTTCGGAAGACTGCAGAACAGCTTAGGACCATTGTGGGATGGCCCCGCCCACTCCGCATCCTGGGCCCTGCAGTCTTCAGTAGGAGCTGCTAACCCTAACCCTTCCCTGGGTCCAAGCAGAGAGCTGGCGTGACCTAGGGACGCTGGGGACCCGGTGCTGTGTGAGCCTGCCGCCCGATGTCCACGCAGCACGGAGGCCTGGTGGCCACTGGACCTGCTTTGGGAGCGGGCAGACCAGCCAGGCTGACGTCGAGGCGGCTCCTTGGCGGTGGTGCGTGTCCAGGTCCTCCCTGCTCCTCTTGCTTCCCCGTGTGTGTCAGCTTCCCTTTTAAGGGAGTGCGGAGAGCTTAGAAATATGTATATATATATATAATATATATATTATATATTTAAGTTTTATCTATTTGCAAGGGGGAGAGGGAGAGAGGAGGGGAAAAGAGAGAGGGGGAGAGAGAGCCAAGAGAAGGAGAGGAGAGAGGAGAGATGGGAGGGGAGAGGGAGAGGGAGGAGAGGGAGGGCCACTGTAAAGAACTCCAGATGCATGGGGCCATTTTGTTCCTCTGGCTTTATGTGGGTACTGGGGGTCAAACCTGGGCCTTCAGGCTTTGCAGGCAAGCTCCTTAACTGCTGAGCCATCTTTCCAACCCCAATAGTAGATTTTTATAAGCAGGCGGTTTGATAGTTGTGATAATGTAATATATAAAAAATAAAATTTTTAATTAGGTTAAATTTTTTTTTTTTTTGGTATCCAGACATATTTTACATTGTGCTACCTGCCCACACCTGAATCCTTTTTTTCTTAAAAAAGCAAACCAGGGCCTAGGCAGATGGCTCAGCCTTTAATGGTGCTTGCTCACTGTGATGGTTAAATTTATTGTCAACTTGCCCTGTGTAATAATCTACAGTAATCTTGGGTGGGTCTCTGAGTTTGCCTGCAGAAAGGATTGACAAAATCCTTTTGGGATTTTGGAGAAGGGAGGATGTCCCTTCTCTAGAGTAAGCCCTTCCCACCCCCCCTCAATGGGTGGGCCTTCCAGAAGGGGACTAGAAATAAGGAAGCTTGAGGGGAAGGAAACCCTCCTCCTTCCTCCCTGGCTGCTGGTGCTTGTTCGTGACTTGCACTCGCATCCTGCTCTCCTACCCTTCCTGGACATCAGAACTCAGTTTCCTTGGCCTCACATCATGGACTGAAGAGCAGCCGCTCCCCAGGGAGCCATCAGGCCTTCTGGGCTGGATTGGGACTGCTGAGGCATCCAGTCATATGGACTGAACAGCTACTGGTTTCTTCACCTGTGGGCCTGCAGACTGCTATTGTTGGACTGTCATAAACTACCCCAATAAATTCCCCTTTTACTACAATCTGTTCTATCAACTCTGTTTCCTCTAGAGAACCCTGACTAATACACTCACCTCCTTCACAGTTCAGTCTTCCTCAGCCCCTTGTAAAGTCAGAAGCAAAGTGTCTTGTGTCTGTAATCCCAACGTGCCTATGGCATTGGAATGTGGAGCCAGGATAACCTGGAAATTTGCATGTAGCAGCTTCAAAAGAAATCCTGTGTCCAAAAGGTGGAAGGAGAGGAGTAACATACCCAAGGTTGTCCCTTAACCTCCTAACGTGCATGGTGGCATGTGTGTCTATACACATCACCCCCCCATATATATATATTTATTTGTGTATATATATATATACACAAATAAATAATAAAAAATTTGCTTAAACAAATTCTTTTCAATTATTAATATAATTTTTACACCCAAATAATTCAAATTTTCATTTTAAACTGAAAGATTAATAAACCCATTGTTGTAGTCAGCCACAGGCCGCTGGGATGAATCTTCAAATCAGGCACAATTTAGGGGAGGAAAGTATTTATTGAAACTACAGATTGAGGGGAAGTTCTGTAACATCGAAAGAGGCTGGCCCTCTTTCACAGGTCCAAGCAGAGAGAGAAACCCATCACCAATACCATACACACACATAAAACAGAAGAGCAAACAGGCAGGAGGAACCAAGGAGAGAATTTCTTCCCCTTTATATAGCCTTAGGGTAGGGTCTTACAACCCTTCCCCAGACTTAATGGCTTCCTGAGTCTCTGGAATTTTTCCTTCCTGCATTGCCCACACAGGAAAGGATGTTTACTTCCAGATTCTTTGAGCTTCTTTACATCCTGCCCCTTGCTGCCTTCCTGTAAACATCCTCAGAGACCCACCCAAGATAATTAAAAAGATCCAAGTTGACAACAAAACCTAACCATCACACCCATACATTCAAAAACAGCTATTCACATTGTGGTAACCTTAATCACATAGAATATCCCTGTAGTAGGTTTAAGTGCCCCCTCCTCTCAAAAAAAATCAAAACTCGTGTCCACTCTGGTTTGGAAATTTAGTCTTTAAAGACCTTGATATAACTTTTTTGTTTTGATTATTTCCTCCATCAATGATGGAATGTTGATTGTCTAATATTGTAAAGGTTTTATGCAGGTAATGACAGTCACTATGAGGTCATGAATGTCATGGCTACTTCCTGTCTGGGAGATTGTGTTCCAATGCACTCTTTTGCCCTTCTTTCTGCCCTCCTCTTCCATGATGTTTGCTGAGTCTTGGAGGGCATGATATAACTGTCTCATATAGCACTGAGCACTCAGCAGTCACTAATTCTCAGCATGCTGGTGAGTCTCCCCAGTGGTCACCATCCACTGCACAAAGAAGCATTTCTGACCAAAGGTAAGAACAGCACTGGTCTAAGGGCAGAAGGATAAATATTCAGAGGGCAATCAGATGGCACAACATACCAATTCAGCCAAACAGCAGTAGTCACTCCCCTCCTAAGGCCATGACCTCTCCAGCCATGGGCTTTGACTAGGTTTCCAGTACCAGGCATGAATTCATTCCCTTCCATGGAACCAACCTCAAATCCAATCAGAGCAGTTCGTTCCTCCCATATCAGTCAAGCCACTACTATTACATCATCGGGTACATCTTGCCTGACTGGACAGTTGTACCACTCATAGTGTCCACAGGTGGTGTAACTGTTGGTGACTTTTCTACCCAAGCAGCCTGCACATCCCTTTCTGGCACTATGACAGCTAGTCAGCAGGGAGGAGACTTGCAGTTCAGTTCCTGCTTGATTTCACAGTGTCTTGCAACTGAGGCATGTGGTGCCTTCAGCAGTAGGGTCTTGCATCTTGTTCTGGTGGGCAAACAAGGACATTGGCAAAAGCCTGTATTGTTTGGGGGACCTTAGGATCCTCCATATTCAACAACTCACTGGTAAGTACCCCACTCCTGGCATTGGGGTTTTCCTATAACTACCTGTGGCATCTAGCAACAGCATTATCCACTGACACCGGGCACCTCTGCTCAAAATCTTTTTTATTTTTATTAATAAATACAAACTCTTTATGTACCAGTCTTGTGTTGGCACCCCTATTTTCCTCCTCCCTGCCCCTATTCCTCAATTTGATTGCCGGAATGCTCCATGAGATGGAGGGCTATGAGTTGTGAAGGCAGCAGTTATTTTTTTTGGGGGGGGGAGGGAAGGGGACAGTGCCTTTGGATATTCTCTCCACCATGACTCTTACAATTTTTTTGCCCCCTCTTGTGCAAAGTTCCCTGAACCATGGTGGGTGAGTTTTAAGTCTGCTTCAGTGTTGAGGTCTTAAGATGTCTGTGTTTCTACTTTGGACTATCAAAATCTTTTTTTTTTTTTGAAATTTATTTTTAAGTAGTTAACAAAGAAGTAAACTTTTCTTCCTTTTTTTTTTTTTTGGTAGCACTAGGACTTATTAGGATATTGTTAAAGAATTATATTTTGGGGTAGTTTAGCTTGATTTCCCTTATGGTAATTTATAAAGGCCCTAAGACATTATTGGAGCCCCTGTCCTTTACCATATTCCCAGGTCCCTAAAGTTATCATTATACTGATAATTTTATATTGATAGAAATATACAGAATTTTATAATTGGCACTTATATAAAGAGGACTGTATTTACACAAGTGTGTTTTGTGTGTGTATGTGTATATGTATATTGGTATGTGTATGGGCACACCTGTGCATGCATGTGCATGTGTGTGCAGAGGTCACAAGTCAGTCAGATGTCTTCTTTGATGGCACTCCTCCTTATAGCTCACTCATTAGCCTGACAGCCTGTGAGCCCCAGTGCTTGCTTCTCTGTCTCCACCTCCTCAGCTCTGAATCTGGAATCAGGTCCTGATGCTATGCAGCAAGCGCTCTATACTCACTGAGACCATCTTTCCAGCCCCCCACCTTTCTTTTTGAGACAGGGTCTCACTCTAGTCCAGGCTGACCTGGAACTCATTCTGGAGTCGCAAGCTAGCCTAGAACTCACAGCAATTTTCCTACTTCTACCTCCCAATGAGAGGGGTTAGGAGAAAGACCCTCCCACAGGTAGATAGGAAGTGGCCTCAGACAGGTGACCTCATATCACGTGATATTCCCAGGCCAAGGCTCCCCACTTCCCCCAGCAAGGAAATCTTTAAAAGATAGGACTTAAACTTGGGCAGGGGCTTTTTCTTCTGTCTGGACTGCTGGCTGGGAGGTGCTTGGAACCGGCAGGTGAGTGCTCCCTCTCCCCCTCTCTGATGGGGGGGGGAGGGAAATTTTCTTTAACGTGTGTGCTATTTCTTTTCTTCACTTTATTGGGTGATTTATGAACTTTGTGGATGTTTCATGAACCTCACAGACCACGTGGTGACTGGGCAACCTTTCCATCCCATTCTCCTTTTCCCAATTAATTAATCTAGAAGGAATAAATGTGTATTAAGATCTATTTCTGTTGACTGGAACTGGGGATTCAGGCGCTCTGCACCGGATCCCGTACTCTTGGGCTCACAAGAAAAGATGCACTATGGGAGCAATTGTCGGGGAGGCTACTAAAAATAGAATCTTGGTAATCCAGAATTGTGTATATTTGTTAACCTAGACTGATCTCACTCTCCGATGGAGAATGTGTTTGTATTTTTCAGGATGTGGCGAGAGAGCTGTGGCCCATCTAATCCTACCATCTGACCGTAGGCAGATAGCTGAGATCCTGGCAAGCCATGAGCCACCACAGCCATATCTTGGAGGATCCATATGGAATCCCGCAGAGAATGACGGGATGAACAAGAGACCCACAGCCACAGCCATTCAATCAACACAGGATAAGCCAGGGTGTCAGAAACCAACAATTTTCGACACAAAGACCCCTAAGCTCACAACCCTAAAGCAGCCTTAATACTCATTCACCACAACTCAGGGAACTGAGCGGAAGAGGGGGCGGAAAGATTGTGAGAGCCGTGGTGGGGGAGACTATCCAGAGGCATGACACCCCTCAGTAACAACACACTTGGGCCAGGAGGACCAGGCTGAGGACTAGGCTATCCATGGTCCCCTGCTACAAGGACTGATCCAGATGACCCACGGAGGAAGATATCTAGCTGATTGGGGATGGGGAGGGGGGCATTGGGGAATTGGGGATAACAACTCATTGTTTGCCCACTAAATAATGTAACTCATTATGGACAATAAACATGTATTAAAAAAAAGATCTATTTCTGTCCCTGTGTATAATTCTTTTACATTAGCGGACATGAACTCGGGGGAGGGGGGAATTCCAAAATTCTCTCCCTATCACCAAGTGCTAGGATTATAGGCGTGTGCCACCATGCCTGGTTCATTTTTTTAAATATATAATTTTTGATTTTAAGAGACATGGCCTTGCTATATTGCCTAGGCTGGTATCCAATTTGTAGGTTCTAGTCATCCTCCTGCCTCAGCCTCCCCTGTAGCTGGTGTCACTTCAACCAGCAAGTCAGATTTTATTTATTTATTCATTAAAATTAATTTATTTGCCTGGTGCAGTGGTGTATGCCTTTAATCCCAGCATTTGAGAGGCAGAGGTAGGAAGATTACCGTGAGTTTGAGGCCACTCTGAGATTACATAGTGAATTCCAGGTCAGCCTGGGCTAAAGCAAGGACCTAGTTTGAAAAACCAAAAAGAAATTATTTATTTGTGTGTGTGTGTGTGTGTGTGTGTGTGTGTGTGTGTGTGTGAGAGAGAGAGAGAGAGAGAGAGAGAGAGAGAGAGAGAGAGAGAGAGAATGTTTCAGGGCCTCCTGATGCTGTGAATGAATTCCAGAGCCATGCCCTACTTTGTGTGTCTGGTTTTACATGGGTGCTGAGAATCAATCCAAGGCCTTCAGGCTTTACTCGTAAGCGCCTTTGACCACTGCACCATCTCTCCAGCCCAAGACAGGCTTTGAGATGCTTATACTAATTCCAAATTCAAGCCAGTTTTACTTAAATTGTGTAAACAAATTGTCAGTTAACTTTGCGTTGGCTGCTGCATGTCAGTTCTCTTCCAACTAATCTCTATTAGCATCAGTTCATTTACCTCATTAATATTTATTTCCTGAGATAAGCACACTTGATTTGTTAGCCCGCAAACAAGTCTCTCTCTCTCTCTCTCTCTCTCTCTGTCTCTCTCTCTCTGTATGCTCTACCTCTGAGCCATACTCCAAACTCTAATGATGGTTTCCTTAAAACCTGCCAAGTGTATGTATAGTTAAGAATTACTCAGCCATAAGAACCTTATCTCATTGGAGCTATTCAGTTAGCTATATATCACTGTACTTAAAAAATTTTATTTTTGTTTTTTTGGAGACAGAGTTTTACCACGTGGCACTTCTGGTCAGGGACTCACAGTGTAGCTCGGGCGGACCTTGAACATACAGCAAGCAATCCTCCTGCCTGAGCCATCCAAGCGCTGGGATTACAGATGCACATGGCTTGCCTGCTGGGCCATCACTATACTCATATCAGAGAAGCTTGAAACCAGAAATTGCTGGCGACTGTTTTATATAATAACCTAGGTGAAAAGTCAGCCCTCCCATTGTCTGTCTGGGTTTAACTAAATGCTGGATTTTGGAGCTCGGTGTTCAATAACACATCTTCTCAGCTTCAGTGTACATGTCCGGTTTTGACTGTTAAACACCTCTGGGTTTTAGGCTTCAAAGTAGAACTTCAAGTATGTCATGTTTGTTTTAATCTGCTAAATTACCTAGCAAATACTTTGAAGTTTTATTTCTTGTGCTTCTCCTACATTAGAAGGCTAAATAACAAATACTATTTTCTAAACTTTTGTTGACTTTGAAGTCTCCCAATTTCTGGAAATTTCATGTGTACTCCATATTTAAAATATATTTATAGTTAAGTATCTAACAATAGAATAATCTTTAATGAGAACTTGTATATATGTGAGAGATACAATATTCTAAGATAAGTGTTTGGCAGCCCACATAGCCAGATAGGAAGGAACAGACAGCAGAATAGGCATTCCTTACTCCTTAATGGGGAATATGTAAGCTTTGCAAAAACTTTAGCCATGATATTCAGGATTCAGAAACAACTTTCCAGCAAACTTCTATATCTTAATTCCATTTTCTGTGGGGACTTCCTCCATGAATAAGATAATACAGATTTCCAAATAATAAGTGTTTTCAACTGAATCAAATGATTTGCACAAATGAGCAGAATGCAATGTTTCACCAAAAAAAATCCTATACTTTTTTCTTTTTACCAGTCCCAAGTGGATTTTTCATGTGACCTGATTCTGTCTTCATTACTGAATACTAAATACGGATTTCTCAGCCTTGATATGACTGACATTTGGGGCCAGGAAAATTTTTTTGGGATGCCTGTCCTATGAAATAGTGTTTAGCTGCAGCGACCAAAATGTCTTTACGGTCGAGTGTTCCCTGGAACAAAAAACTGTCTTCAACTGAGAACCACACATACTTAAGACCAGAAAGGGAAAGAGGTAACCACCAGCTTTTACAAAGAGTGCTGTTTTACAACAAGAGCTTAGTTCTATTATTTTTTGTAGGACTGTGCATCAACCTAGAACCTGACACCCATGCTTAAAGCTGGGCTACATCCCCAGCAGAACAGCAAACAGCATAGTTTTCTTTTCTCTTTCTTCCTTCCTTTCTTCCTTTCTTTCTTCTTTCTTTCTTCTTTCTTTCTTTCTTTCTTTCTTTCTTTCTTTCTTTCTTTCTTTCTTTCTTTCTTTCTTTCTTTCTTTCTTTCTTTCTTTCTTTCTTCTTTCTCTTTCTCTCTCTCTTCCTTTCTTTTCTTTTCTTTTTTTCTTGGTATTTTGAGGTAGGGCCTCACTGTAGCCCAGGCTGACCTGGAATTCACTACATAGTCTCAGGTGGCCTGGAACTCACAGGGATCCTACCTCTGTCCCTCGTGCCGGGGTTAAAGGCATGCACCACCATGCCCAGATAGAAGAGCATGGCTTTAAACCCTCTGTTTGCCTTACTGTAACTGTCTAATCGCTAACCTGTCTCCAATGGGGCACCTACCATTCGATGCCATGGGGCTGAGTCCTTTTACTTGGGTTGGATCAAAGTGGGAATCAGCTGAATAACCATTTGTACTGGTTAAACAGAAGACACGTTCTCAAAGTAAGTTTTTTTTTTAAGGACATGAATGCCTAGTTTGCCGTATGCCTGCTAAGTATTTCCATTAAAGTGAAAATAAAAGTGACTTGACAGACACACTTCCTGATCATTCCGTTTTGGGTAATTTTATGCTGTTTCTCTCACTTTGGTAAGACTGCACCTGCTTCTAGAATATCAGGAATATGTGAACCAACAGCCGGACCGCTACGTTTTGGAGTTAATTGAGTCAAACCCAGCAGCGGCCTGGAACAGTCGCGAGTTCCCCCAAGATGAAGCCACAGAGCTCCTCTCCGTGGGCCTTGACATCGTTTCGGAGGAATCCGACCCCACCTCCCGGCCAGACTGGAAAACGACGCCCCTCGCCTCCGCCTCCCGCCTCCCGCCTCTCGGGTTCCCAAGGTCCCACTTTCCTCGAGAGCCGGACCCGGTCCAGGCGCCGAGGTGGCGTCCGCGTCCTTCCTTCCCCGCCGGGACGCCCAGAGGAAGTCTCGTTTGGCAACCGGTCCCGGGAGGCAAGCCGAGCTGCAGCCGGGGCTCCAGGTCTGAGCGCGCGGCGGGCGCAGACCCGGGGCCCGCGGGGGGGAGCGAGGGCGGCCTGGGCGAGGGCCGGCCGGGCGGGAGGGCGGGCGGGCGGGAGGGAGGGCCCGCCGGGGGTCGCGGCCGCGGGGTCGGGCGGCTCTTCCGGTGGGGGGCGAGGCGGCCAGGCGCTCCCTCGTCCCGGGCCGGCGCGTGAGGGGGGCGGGCCGGCCGCCTCGACGGGGCGGTGGCGGGGCCGGGACGCGGGGCCCGAGAGGGGCGGAAGGGCCCCACGCGGGATGCCGGCCTCGAGGGCTCCGGGGCCCGAGAGAGGGGCCTGGGCCGAGCTGGTTCGACCCCCGGGAGGGAGGAGGACCGTGGCTCCCAGAGGTGCCGTAAATAGCGGCCCGCGCCCAGGCGTGCCTGACAGTATCACCTGTGGCCGGGCCGGGGCTTTGGGCCAGGTCGCCTGTGTCCTTGCTGGTATGTCTGGCTGTGTACGCTTGCTTGCACGTGTCCTTTATTCGTCCTGCGAGGCAGGTGATCGTGAGGACAGACCATATGGAGGGAGAGAGCTGCCTCTCCTGCCTGCGCTCCTTTATTTTCCATATGGCCCTCCCCTTTTTCTTCTGTCTTTGTCTTTTTGAGACAGGCTCTCACTCTTTAGTCCGGATGGCTTGGAAGTCACTAAGTAGCCCAGGCTGATCTTGAATGGTGGTGATTGAAGAACCAGAAATGATATCCTGGAATTAGAAATTATTTTGTAGCAGAGTTCTGTTTGATTTGACCATAACTGGCCTGGAACTTCTCTGAATGTGCTCTACCCCTCCCAAGAATCAAATTTCCCCAATTAACAATCGAAGAAAGTCAGAGAGCCTAACAGATAGGATAAACGCAGCTGCACAGATCAGGGCTAAGCAGGCCTCAGAAGTTGCTTGTGGTCTTTTTGACTCACATAAAATTTACAGCTTACTGCACTATCTCATGTCTATAAATCCTATTTAATTGCACTCCTGTTTGATACATTCCTCATTGGAAATGCTCCAAGTTTTAGAGATTAAAAACCCCACTT
>PVHP010034250.1:0-19178 GCA_004024765.1 Zapus hudsonius
TTTTTTCCTTGCCAAATCATGTATTGGTTATCTTACACTTTTTTTCATTATTCACCAATTATTTTAGCCTACTTGTTATTTCTATATTTTTCTTCATCTGAAAGAAATTAAGCTACTGCAAATTTTGTCTTTATTCCTTTCTGAGTGTTAATGTCTGCAGTGAACTCTGAAAAGGATTCTACTATTGTAAGAAACTTTCAGGGCAGTCACCGCCTTTGCTATCTATCGTACAGATCTCCAGGCTTTAAAGATCCACAGGCTGACCAAGGACAAAAAGGCAAGATGTGTAGGAAATACAATACTTGAACCATTCACCATCCTAGGGGTCACTGGTGCATCCTGTGTAAACGGAAGCTGAGCTTGACATCTGGTGCCCTTAACTAGGCATAAAGTCACTGTCCTGTCCCTCCAGCATAAGTACAATGCAGTGCCATCTTAGTGAACAGGTTATTTTGAATACTTGTGCCTTGGGTTGTTTACTGGAACTTCATAAACTACTGAGATACCCTTAGTAATGTCCATGTTGTAGGAAGTTTCTCTGTTGAGAAGTGGGATATATAATGCATTCAAATTATCTAGAATAAGATCTTAGCTAGTTTCCAGGCTTCAAAAATATTAAACCTAACTGCCTATTTTATTGGTAATATTTTTTCATGAAACTTCATAGTTCCTACAGTGACATTGTCAAACAGCTTTACTAGAATGCTTGAACCACAGCTGAGAAGATCCTCACTTTCTCCCACCCTCCCAACACCACTGGGAATCGCTGTAAAGGAATGTGGGTAAAAACTCAGGGAGTCTTTCCAGCATCTCAGGGTTGAAGGAAACTAGTTTCTTTTTTGAAGTCTAATACACTGTATCTTGCATTGTGATTAAAATATAGTTTAAATTAATCACTATGCTAATGATATATAAGACATCCTTTTGCATTGGTGGGTTTTATATCTTAATTAAAAGCATAATGACCATATGTTAGTTGTATGTGTTATCTATAAAACTCAATGTGCTGTCAAGTTATGTGATGACCTCTGGTTATGCACAACCAATAAACAACACAAATAAGGAAAAAAAAGTTCTGGAACTCTTAGAGAATATTGGGACTTGTGAAGTTGGACTGAATTCATTTTGCATTAAGAGACAGTCATGAATCTAAGGCGACAAAGGGTAAAAGGGCAATGACTTAAAGTTTTGTTTGTTATGTGTAGCTGATAAGAGGGAGACTTATGGTGGTTAATGTTGTCAATGTGACAACACAGAATTACTAGAGAGACAAATGTCTAGACATGTCTATAAGGGACTTTTCAGATTAAATCAGTTGAATTTCAGAGACCCACTCTAAGTGTGGATAGTACCATTCCATGTGCTTGGGTTCCAGATTGATTAGAAATGAGAAAGTTGGTCTAGGGAGATGGCTCATTGGTTAAATTTGCTTCTTGCAAATCTGCCAATCAAAGTTTGGATCCCCAGCACCTAAATAAAGCCACATGCCCAATAGCACAAGCTTCTATATTCACCTATGTTGGTGGGAGGTGAAGTCAGGAAAACCCAAAAGCTGTGGGTTGGTCTTTCCTGTGGCAAATGAGGAGAAGGAAGAGCCTGGCTCAACAACGTGGAAGGACAGAAACAACACCCTGAGGTTGAGGTTGTCCTCTCTCCCGCACACTTGTATGCCCACACACACAGGATAATATAATAGTAATAAAATATAATGTATTATATGATAATAATTTTTTAGAAAAGAAAGTTAGTTAAATACCAACATTCATATCTCTCTGAATTGAATATGGAATTCACTGTGACCAGATCCCTCAAGTTCCTATTGACATGTTTCCCCCATTATATGGGAATGTATCCTTGAATTATAAGCCAAAAAAATCCCTTCCTTCCTAAATTTTATTTTTTCAGTTATTTTTTCAGCAATAAAGTTATTAATGCAATATTGAGCAATCTTATGTTCTTTAACTTTGTTTTTATAAGTTGTTTTGGTTATGAAGCATATCTTAACATTTATTGAAGACTACAATGGGGAATGTTGTGACACATGTGTGATATCTTCTTGAATCATCATAACTAATTTAGGTTATTATTAAGACATGAAAAAAACATAGAAGAACTAATTAATTTGTTCATATGTGGCAGTGAGACAGAATAGAGAAAGCTAGGCAGGTCTCAGCTAGGATAGAGGCCCAGAGGAGACCAGAAGATGCCAAATACCTGATTTCTCATGACACAAGAATGAACACTCCTAATTTGGATTAGAACTTGTGCCTGACATTGATCTGTGACACACCTTGCTGATCCCAGCTCCACCCCAATACGGGTGGACATTATGATCCATCTTCCAGATCAAACAACAAATCCAATCCTTCCCCACCTACCTGAATTAAACCCTATAAAGTTGGAAGCCTGGTTGGGGGGTTTTGACAACAAGAATATTATTTTGTTATTCTGTTAACCAAGCTCTTCAAAACATCTTTTATTTTTATAGTATTGTTAAAAATAGTTTAAAAAGAATTCCTGTGATGAACTGTAAGTAAGTAAACTGGGGCACTAAGATGTGAAATTTTAGCCTTAACCATCAAGAAAACTGTGTAAACAATTGGAGATTAAAATACATTCTTTTTTGCTAAACACACTGCTATGTCAAAGAGACCAGCAAGTCAAAAGTTCTCATCTGTGCTATAGTGGCACTAAACCTAGGCAGGTAAAAAACGGCTTACTTATTGGCTAAGAGATCCCCTCAATGACAAGGAACCCTTAACTGGAACTGGGATTCATCACAAAAATCTGATGGGGACCAAGAACCTGGGCTCCAACGAGAACCTCAGAGAGGCTACACCCATTAATATCTTTTCAAAATAGCAATGTTTGTCTCATTTAACCTAAGCTGATCTCACTCTCTGATGGAGATTCTGTTTGTATTTTTTAGAAGGCAGTAAGAGAGCCAGGAACAACCCAATTGCATCAAGACATTGGATGATGGCTGACATTGGATGATGGCTGACATCCTGGCAGGGGATGAATCACCCCTGGCCCATCATACATTTCCCAAATGATACCTATGAGAAAGTGTCAATGTAAACTTGAGACCAATCACCATAGCAAGTCTGATAACCCATGAGAGGTCAATGGAGACAGACACCAATGATACCCAACACAACCCAAAGCAGAAATCCAGAGACACTTAATATCTCAACAATAAACCAGACTTAAAACTCACCCACCATGACTCAGGGAACTGAGTGGAAGAGGGGGTGGAAAGAATGTAAGAGCCATGTTGTGGGAGAGTATCCAGAGACATTGCCCCCCACAGCAACAACAAACAAAGGGGAGGGAGGAACTGGCTATCTCTAGTACAGTTCATAACCTCGTACCCTATGGACAGATCCAGTATGCACACTGAGGAGGGACCCTAGTGGGTAGGGGACAGAATAGAGGGAAATGGGCACTCCTCCACAAGATTTGCTCATATAATGTATCTAATTATTCATAATAAAGATATTGAAATATATTCTTTTTTAGTGAGGTTGTTGGTGGTAACCCAGCTAAGTTCCCAGAATGGACAGATGTGTTTCTTAGAAGTCATTTAGGCTGGGAATACTCATCTTTCCATTTAAATCCGCAGTCATGGGCACTGAAGTACTGACCCAGTGAGTCAGCAGATGTGTATGGCTAAATGCTGAGTTGCTATCCCAGTGTTTTAGTCTAGCTATCCTTATATAGCAAAGGAAGGGTTCTTTTCTTTTTCCCTAGTGAAGGGTGGAATTATGGACTCAAAAGGGGTTGTTTTATGGATTTTATATTCTCTCTTCATCCTCTGTTAGAGAAAAATTCAATTAGTAAGTCTTGGGAGAATTTGAGTTGCTCTGTGGCCAGATACACAGCCCTTGGGCCCTCAACTGATGCTTTAATTGATAGCCTTGGAGAGCAAATGTGTTTGGAGACCTAAGAAATCATACACACATATAGCCATTGTACTAATAGAAGAAGGATACAGACTTACTTCCCTCTGAACAGAAACAGTCTAGTTTGTCTTCCTTTTGAGTGTAATTAATTGTAATTTCCATATGGTTGTATGTATGATTTCCCCAATTATCTGCTGCCTATATAGATACTTTTTAAAAAATATATATTTATTGTCCATAATGAGTTACATTATTTAGTGGACAAACAATGCGTTGTTATCCCGAATTCCCCAATCCCCCCCTCCCCATCCCTGATCAGATCACTCATCTTTTACTATTACTACTACATAGGAAGTAACCATTGCTATTTAAATTGTTGATGTTTTCTTCAGCATTTATTATTCTTGACAGATGAGTGAACAGGGCTGGAAAATTGATGAGGTAAAGGTGGACTTGGAAATCCCTTAAAACTAATTCTTTTATTTTTTTCCGAGGTAGGGTCTCGCTCTAGCCCAGGCTGACCTGGAATTTACTCTGTAGTCTCAGGCTGGCCTCAAACTCATGGTGATCCTCCTACCTCTGCTTTCGAATGCTGGAATTAAAGGCATGCACCACCATGCCCGGTTTAAAACTAATTCCTGAGCTGTACAATTTTGATGAACTAAGACTCATCTAGGGTACTGGTTAAACACACTGATACACATGCTTCTTCTTTGAGGCCACTGATGCAGTGGAGCTTAGCTGCATTTACCAAGTGTGCATATGTATAGGAGCCATGTGATTATTGCTATAAGGGAGATGAGAGCAATAATATCTTTATTAAGTATAATTTTTAAAAAGTGATCAAAGATTGGAAGCCTCTTGTACATAAACAATTCTGTATTTGCTTGTATGCATTACTTTCTCTTCATTTCCTAAGCCTCTGTTGTATATATTCCATTATTTACACTGTCTCAGTTTGGTGTCTTGTTCTTGCTTCAAATTCATCATGTCCTGATCATTTTGCCTCATCCTACATTTCAATCATATTTCAAATCATTCTCATTTTCTGAGTCCTGAGCCACAGTGATACCAAAAGATTTGCTACTCAATTTACTCTTACCAGGTTCTTTAAGCCTTTTAAGATTTCACCTACTTCTTGTATGGAATGCCTTATTTCAATATTTTTCCCATTATTGTTCCATTTTGTTTTTAAAGAATTTATGCTCTGTTTAGAAGTAATCATAAATTCCTTTGTGCACAGTCAAACTTTGTCTCGTCTTTTACATTTTGTATTTCTCCTAACTAGGTTGCATGTAATGTAATTATTTAGTAATTTGTGTTAAAGAGTAGCACATGTTGGGACATCGTGCTAGCAAAGTGCCTAGCATGCTATATTGTAGGAATTTTAGAAACATTAGCAGTATAATTATATTTTCATAACTTTTTAAATGATTAATACCAAATTAAATGTGTGTTTTTGGGGTGGGAGATTGCTCAGTGTTTAACAGCACTTGCTTGCAAAGCCTTCTGGATATGATTTGATATCCCAGTACCCAGGTAAAGCTATATTCACAAAGTAGCTCATGCATCTGGAGTTCATTTGCTGAGGCAAGCGGTGTGCCCATACTTATGTGCTCTATATTTCCCCTTCTTTCTTTCTCTCAAATAAATAGATGAAAATATTTAAAAATATGTAGATTGGGGCTATGGAGGTGATGAGGTTAAAGGCATTTGACTGTAATGTCTGATGTCCTGGGTTTAATTACCCAGTACCCACATAAAGCCAGATGCACAAAGTGGTGCATGTGTCTGGAGTATGTTTGCAGCAGCAGGAGACCCTGGTCTTCCCATTCTTTCTGTGTCTCTTCTTTCTCAACAAATAAATAAATATTTTAAAATTGCTTATATATTAAAATATGTGGATTAATTTATTTGTATTTCTGCAGGCATTAGTTTATTCACTGATTCATTTATTTTGACAAATATTTATTGAATTTTTATTGTACACTAAATGTAATTAGAAAGAAACATTCATAGAATGATTGTACAATGAGTAAAAGATTTGCCACTGTTAAAGGTATCATGAATGACGGCATATTGAGGAAAGAGAAAGCGCAGGGCGGTAGTGATAAGTGGGCTGAGTGCTACTGATTAAAAAGCAAATACCTAGGGTAAGGGGCATAAATACCACCTTTAAAACTAAGGAAGATCCTATTCAAAGGCCATGAGGTAGGCGCAAGATACTTAGACAAGGTCCTGGGTGACATGTGTCTGTAGACAGGAACACAAGAAGACTGATGACCAAAGGAAAGACTGACTCAGGGCACACAGATTCTATCAGATCCTTTTAGGAAGTTTTGTCTTTGTCCTAAGTGCAGCATGAAATGAGTGAAATGTTCAGTGATTGCTGTCTGGATTTATGCTTGCTAAAGTATAATGTGCTATCATTTATCTTTGTGTAGACTCTACAAGAATCCTTAATACATAGCCCATTCCTTGGTATTCTCAGCATCTAGTAGGGCATAGTAAGTATAGTGGGTTACATTTCAGAGTCTTAAGAGTGAAGCTTTATGTAACTACATCTGGACAGAAACTAAGCTAACTGCATCCATTACAGAGCTCATAATGATTCACAATTTGTGGAAAAATTGTGATAAACATATAGAGTGGATGGTTATCTGTTACTATCTGAATTGAAATGCCAATTTCCTGTATGTGGGAAGCTGTAAAGTTTATTTTCAGAAGAGCCATTTTCCTTTGTTCTATTAAGTTGTTTTTTTAAAAAAAATTTTTTTTATTATCCACAATGAGTTACCTTGTTTAGTGGGCAAACAATGAGTTGTTATCCCCAATTCCTCATTGCCCCCTTCCCCATCCCCAGTCGGCTGGATATCCTCCTCTGTGGGCCGTCTGTATCAGTCTTTGTGGTAGAGGACCATATCAACGCTTTACTATTCTAGATTCATGACAAGTGCTTAAAGGACTTTTTGTTTTCTAGAAGACCTCCTTAAAGACATTAATACTTAATGGAGGGTAAGATATATGTTGCGTTTATTGAGTACATTCTGGGGATATTTTGATGAACCTCAGATACTATAAAAACTTTGTATTTGAGGTAGAATAGAAGCATCTGTGAAGCAACCTATGTAAGGAAGGTGGCCAGAGGGCCAGGTCCCCAGAGATCATGTAGAGTCTAAGTCAAGGGTCAGAAAACC
Organism: Zapus hudsonius; assembly: GCA_004024765.1. Lineage (NCBI taxonomy): Eukaryota > Metazoa > Chordata > Mammalia > Rodentia > Dipodidae > Zapus > Zapus hudsonius. The sequence goes on from PVHP010034250.1 coordinate 7,103, forward strand.
ATAGGTACATCTGATGAATAGTTTCTATATTTATTGGAACTTCACTAGACCCTGTTTTTAAGAGGTATCCTGGCTAATTCTCTCTCTCTCTCTCTCTCTCTCTCTCTCTCTCTCTCTCTCTCTCTCTCTCTCTCTCCTTGGAATTCATCATGTTTGAGCTCACAAGCCTGCTTCAGCCTTCTGAATGCTATAATTACAAGTTGGTGCCACTATGTCTGGCTTCTGTGAAACTTTTGCTGCTCCAAAATAGTTTCCATATATGAAGATTTCCCAGAAATGTTTGTAGAGCGATCCAGTCTTAGAAGCAGTGCAGTGTGGCCATGGAGTTGTTGCTAAGTTGCACAACTTGGTTTGTTTTGTTTTACACAAAAATGACATGGTTAGACAGGGAAAAATTCCTCAAGTGCTGGCAGTCCTTGGCCCCTATGTGCTTAGGGGCTTAGGGGCTCTAGACTAGATGAAGTGGGGCTTATAGTTCCATAACCTGAGAGCTAGTGGCCCATTACTTTAGGCTTTAGAAATCAGAGACTTTAGGCTGTAGGCATTCCAGTTGCAGGTACATCACTCTGGATTTTAGTCACCAATGACCCCAATATTTGTCAGCTATTACAAGTTTTAGCTTTCTGCAGCCGTGGGAAGTAACAGTTTATCACTCCAGTGATCTACATTCATTTTTATTAGTAACCCTTGTCTCCTTCTCTACTTTAACCTTGAGTTGGGACTGTGACTTTTTCTAGCTTATATATAAAAAGCGATAGAAGTTATGCTGTGTCTATTCTTGGTCTTGACTTTAAGAAGGTTTGCTTTTATGTTTGTTATTGCCCTGATTCACCATGTAAGAATTCTGCTGACTGACTGAAGAAACTTGCTGGAGAGGCCTTGGTAAAAACAACATAGGAAAGAGGTCTGAGAGATGAGAAGAAGTGAGAACATTCAGGATTTCTCAATGTGCCAACCTACCCAGTCAGCAGGATGGATCCATATGAGTGATTAGCTGAAGAACCATCCTGTTGAACTTATCCCATAATGCAAAATGGTGAGCAAACATGCCATTGTTTCAGGCTACAAAGTTTTGGAGTGATTTTCAATAAAACACACATTACGGCTGTGGCAATCAGGGAAGAATCAGGAGCAACAAGTGATATCTTTCCTCCCCTGAGGGAATGGTACAGACTGTCAAGGTGAAGGCTTGGGCATAGCAAGCTTGATTCAAATCCTTACTTCAACAATCATCCATATGGTGAGGTATTTACTATTTCTGAGGCTCAATCTTGTTTGAAAATGAGAAGAATATTCTTCCTTCACAAGATGGTTAGGAAATTGAATGAAGGTTTTGACATATATCAAATAAGGCCCTTAATATTTATTATATTACACATATTCTCAGGAGTTCTTTGACTATTTGAGTAGATAATGAGCAAAAGTTATTTAATTTTTTAAGGGCAGTCCTGTGATCTGCTAAAAGCTATTCAGTCACAGGTCAGATGGGCAACATATATGTGTACTTGATAAACAACCATTATATTTTTATGAAGAAGAAATTAAGTACCAAATTACCAGTGACAGATTTTTCTTCCACTGATGTTGGCTTTGAGGTTCTATGCTGGAGTCAGTGCACATTCATGTCTATGGCTGTCCATCTGCACCTGCTCCTCTAGGACTTAATAGTTGTTTGCTAGGTTAACTAGCTTCATTAAAGAACATTGAAATGTTTTTTTTTTAATTTCAGAAAGCACAAAAGCATATACCCTCATTCATTTCATAGGGAAAAAGTTTAAGCAAATGGAATCATTCCATCTTAATTAGATTTTCATTAATAAAAGCATTGTTCTATCAATTGTTGGAGAAGTTAGCTTAGACAAAAAAATGCACATTTCAGGCTAGCACTGGATAAAATTCATTGCTTGTTGAGCCCTTGCCTTGATACTGGAAAGTGATTTAGTGTTTTGCAAAGACCCAATATTGTTGTCTATTTGATGTTAAAACTTTGTAGACACCCAGTTCCCAAGGTCCCTAAGAGAAAGCAAACATAGCAAAAGAGTAAGGAGAAAAGCAGTCTTGGTCCCAGTTTCTAAGTTTTTAAATGCTAATGCCACATTTCATTGAGGCTTAATGGTTCTCCAAGATTGCTTCCAGCCCTGAGTGTGGCAGATGCTGTTCCTTCTGCTGCCTGCATTGGATCTGCATTGATAGTGATATAAAAACACAAGTTGCTATACAGCAAAACTTTAACTACAGAGCTTTGATTACAGAAAGAATTGAAATATTCTTTAAAACTATTTCTAAAACTATTTGTTTTCTTTTTAAAATTGATGTCTTTATAACACAAAATTAGATACATTGTATGAGCAATGTATCTAATTGTATTATGTATTGTATTATGCTGGTATCCCCATTTCCCACCTCGCTGCCCCCAATCCACTGGGTATCCTCCTCATTGGGCATACTGGATAAGTCCATGGAGTAGGAGGTTATGAATTGTACTAGAGGCAGCTAGTTTACCACCCCACCCCTGCTTGGTGTGTTGTTTCTGAGGGGGGTCAATGTCTCTGGCTAATCTCTCCCACCCTGGCTCTTACAATCTTTCCATCCTGTCTTCCACTCAGTTCCCTGAGTCATGGTGGGCAAATTTTAAGTCTGTTTTATTGGTGTTGAGGTCTTAAGTGTCTTTGGATTTTTGCTTTGGTTTATGTTGTATATAGCTGGTATCTGTCTTGTTGACCTATCCTGTGTTATCATCCTTGCTGTGGTGATAGGTCTCTTGTTTATCACATCACTTTCTCATAGGTTTCATTTGGGGTCTACACCATAGGTCATGGGTGGTTCATCTCTTGCTGGGATGTTAGCCATCATCCCACAGCTTGTTGGTGGATTTGGGTTGACCAGGGCTCTCTCGCTGCCTTCTGAAAATACAAACAGAATCTCCCTTGGAGAGTGAATGTATTTATTTATTTTTGGTTATTGAGGTATGATCTCGCTTTAGCCCAGGCTGAGCTGGAATTCACTATGTAGTCTCAGGCTGTTCTCAAACTCATGGAGATCATCCTCCCTACCTCTGCCTACTGAGTGCTGGGATTAAAGGTGTGTACCACGATGTCTGACACAATTACATACATAGAACTTTATTTTTAATTGTGATTTCTGCCTTCATTTCATGTGGTAGTTTGAATAATGTCCCCCAATAGATTCAAAAGTTTATTAAATTGTTAATTGTCTCCAGGCTTCTGGCTGGAGGAAGTGTCACTTGGGCCTATCCTCCTGGGGATTGGCCGTTTCTAAATTGGATGCAAAATACTAGGGATAGCTATGCAAAAGAAAAGCCAGAACTCCGGTCTGGCAATTCTGCATTTTTTTGAATTACAGTGTTACAGCATGCTTGCTTGCTTGAGGTGCTGGTGGTGGGTTTCTCTGTCTCTGCTTGAATCGGTGAAAGGGAGCCAACCTTTCCTTAACTTCCCCTGGGTCTGTTCCTTCAATAAATACTTTCCTCTCCAAAATTGTGCCTCATTTTGGAGATTCATCCCAGCAGCGTGTGGCTGACTACGACATTTCATTTTCAAAAAGAAATGAAAACCTCAACTTGCCAAATTTCTTAAAATGTTCCCTTGTGATACGATACTCTTAGCTAGTTAAATCAATTTTCTAAGATATCTTTTTTTGCATATGTATGTTGTGTAGTATGATTCATGTATATATGCATGTTTGTATGTTCATGGGTACAAATATATGTGCAGGTGTATGCAAATGTACATGTTCATGCATGTAGAGGCCAGAAACAAATGACAGGTGTCTTCTTCAATTGCTTTCCACAGTAATCTTTGAGACATCCTAGGATCTCTTGGCAAACCTATATCACACCAATTAATCTTGGTTAGGTATCAAGTGTGCCAAAGAGATTCTATGTTTCTACTTTCCTAGGGCTGGATTTATAGAAATATACTACCATGTCTAGCATTTTTCACAGGTACTGGTGATTTTAATTCAAGTCTGAATGCTAGTGGAATCAGAATTTTACCTCCTAAGCAATCCCTTAAAATGTATTTTTAATGAGAAAAAACTGTGATCTCTGAAATTTGTCTTGAGTATTTTTTTTCAAACTTCTTATAGGACTCTTGTGTTTTTGTACCGGGTGCCAAGAACCTAGAAAATAAATTCAGTTCAGTTTAGTAATTGTACCTAATAGTCTAGTTCAAAGTGTTTTACTCTTAATGGCATAAGAGAGCATTTTGGGTACTTTGATTTTCACAATAAAAGTTCTAATAGGAAAAATAAGTGAATGCTTATGAAATGTTTAGCCAATTAAAAGACCATATCCAAAGCTTTTTGAAAAGTAAATTCTTACCAGGGATTCTGAATAAGGATGAAGCAATGTGAAAGAAAGGCATTAGAAAGTAGGAGAGCCAAAGTCAGACTGAAAGGTTTTCTTTTTGGTCGTGTGTGTGTGTGTGTGTGTGTGTGTGTGTGTGTGTGTGTGTGTGTGTGTGTGCTTAAATTAGGCCTGATGGTTATGATGAAGATGTGTTTTTGTTCTTTTCCATGGTATATGGGAAAATTCCTCCCAAAAGCATTCTTTCTGTGCTTATAGGATGGTGACTCATATAAAGCATGTTAGTCAGGGAAATAGAATACACATGCACACACAAACAGAAATGAACCTAGGCTCGGTGTTGCATGCCTGTAATCTTGCACCCAAGAGGATGAAGCAGGAGGTCTTGCATGTTGGGGCCATAGTTACATAGGAAGATCTTTTCTAAAAAAAAAAAAAGAAGTGACTTACTCAACCTGAGGAGGTGAAGAATTCCCTATCTGCCATCTACAACTTAGAGAACTAGTGTAGTAGTTTCCTTCCAGTCTTGAGGGGAAGTTTCATCTTTTTCATGTCAGGTAAAGCATGTAAGAGCAGACAGCTGAGTACAGTATCTTATCACAGCAACACAGAAAGGAAGTATTTGGAGTGAGCTAACTCTAAAACACCCAATGAATGGGACTAATGTGGGTCCTCACTGAGAAACCTCTTCCAGCAAGGCTCCACCTCCCAAATGCTCCACAATCTTACCAACACCTGGGGACTAAATATTCAAAACACATGAGCCTTTGAAGTATATTTCATTCAAACACCACACCAAGGAAACTGGTGTCATTCTAATTCCAAAGGTCTAAGAGCCAGGAGAGCTCTTGGAGGGCAAGAGAAGACAGATTCAATTACTTTGTCAAATTTGTGATAAATGCTTCAACCCCCTTTTCAATTATTATACTTGTTGTAGATAGTAACAAAAATTTGTAGACAGGCACTGGAACACAGAAGATACCTTGAGTAGCCTGCTAGGCATTTTCCCCCCCTGGTACAAATAATTGTTTCAGGGGTGTTTTACCATATACCTTGGTCTCATACACTTGAACGTAAGGACTTTAGCTGGGAATACTGAGGCAATGATTCTTATTTTCCTAGCTGGTTAATAATGAATGAACACTGAGGAAAACCAAAAGGATGGTGTGTTAGTAAGAAAGACAAATTATGACTGTGATAAAATGCCCGATATAACATAAAGGAGAATTTTGTTTGGCTTATGGTTTCAGAAGATTCGGTCTTTAGTCTTTGTCTCTGTTCATTCTGTGCCCATAGTGTGGCAGAGCACCATGGTAACAGGAGAATGTCGTGACTCACCTCATAGCAAAAAGGAAATAAAGAGAGAGGTAGAAAGGGACCTGGGACAAGATAGGTCCAAGGACATACCCCAGTGACCTGCTTTCTGAAACTCTGACACCTTCATAAAGTTTCCACAACAATTATCACCTGTTAGGGACCAAGTCTTCAAAATGAGTTTATGGAGGACACATCATATCCAGTCTAACAAATGGTAAGAGAGAAGCTGTATCTATGCCTATATTCTGGAGAAAAATTTAAATTACAAATTAATATTTTTGCTTCTGTGAGAATTCAATGTAGTTTCCCATTATCTACAGGAGAAAAAGCCTTATAAAATGTACTGATTCATTTGTATACCTTTCCTCGAAAACTCACCAGATTCTTTGCCAGTTACCTTTCCAGATGCAGATCTGGACACAGCATTATGGTTATAAACTTAGCTTTCCATCGCCTTCAGACACAGTATTCAACCATCTTAAATTATCATCCCTGCTTATATAACTGGGTTTTTGCCTACCTTTCCAGTGCATTATTTTACTAGTCTCATTGTGGTGATTAATCTGGATTCTCAACTTGATAGAATTTAGACTCAACATGGAAATAAATCTATAGGCATATTTGTCAGGAATCTTTAAGTTATTTCAGGTGACATTTCGAGATTAGGTTATTTGTGTTAACCTTACATGTATGTGGGTGGCACCTTCTATGGTCTGAATGTCCTGGGCTGCACAAGAAGAAGGCAAGTTGACAACAAGTGTTCTTTCAGCACTCTGCCTCCTTGCTATAGACATGATGTGTAACCTGTTCTTCTTCCTTCTCATTCTTAAAGACTTCCCTGACTTGATGGACTATAACCTCAAACTGTAAACTGAAGTAAACTCTTTCTTCCTTCCTTAAGTTATTTCTTGTTAGATATTTTGTCACAGTAATGAGAAAGAAATTAATAGAAAAATTTGGTTCTGAGGTCATTACTGTGATAAACCTGATCATATTGTTCATAGGCATTCGGGACTGGTTTGTGGGAAGAATGAAGAAGAGTTTGGAATTTTAAGCTAGAAAAGTCCTTGAATATGTCATAGAGCTTAATGGGCCATCTTGATAGGAGCTTGTAAGAAAAGAATGCTGAAAGTAATGTGGACATTGGAGGCTTGGCTCACAAGGTTTCAGAGAGGAGCAAAGAGCCTATCCAGAACTGGGCTAGAGGCAATTCATGTTATATAGTATCACAGAATCTGGCTATATTCTGCTCTCATCCTGAGAACTTGAAAGTGATTGACTAATTTGTCTGGTGGACAAAATCTCAAGATAGGTTGATACTGAGAAAGCAGCTATAATTTTTAAACAAATTGACACCATTGGGGGAAAAACCTTCTGTGTCCCACTAACACAATAGGAAAAGTGTCATGAGGGCAAATCCCTCCCATTTAAGGCTCCATCTTGTGAAAATACAAATTCATTTCAAAGAAGAAACATGAAACCGCAGGGACTCCCTGCTAAAACACAAAGCCCTAGGGAAGTGTTTTCAAGGTCAGCATGGAAGGCATATAGTCCACAGGGAGGGGGGGTCCAGCTACATTACAAACTTACAGCAGACATTGGCAATGCCATCCACATGATACTCTTTTATTAATAAGATAAAATATGTAGATTGAGAGAGTCACAGACGCCTGTACCATGGTTTCAGAGAGCTGCTGAAACAAAGCAATGCATGCTGGGGGTGGGGGAGGGTCAGAGTCCCTATAAGGAGGCCCTGAGAGGTCAATATTCAGGTGAAACATAAGTTTCAATGGAGCCTAGAATGTTGAATACGGGAGTACCATTAAACATCTTCAAGGAAAGCTGAAACCACAGTGCGGAGTTGCTGCTAAAAAGGCTCTGCTAGAGTGGATGGCGCTACCCTATCTATTAAGTGCCTAGATGGTTTCATCACAAGAGCCACAGGCAGGACATGAAGCTGCAAGATTTGAGTTTCTATTTTGCTTAGGTCTGACCTTTCCTTGATGCACCAACATTCTTGCTTTATGAATGGTAACGTTTTCTCTATTACATGTAACAGCATATGTTGGAAGTTCATAATTTGTTTCTTTATTTTATTTTATTTTTCCAGTTAGGGTCTTTCTGTAGCCCAGGCTGACCTAGAATTCACCATGTAGCCTCGGGTGGGGGGGGGTCCAAACTCATGGCCATCCTACCTCTGCTTCCCGATATAACCTGTTTCTTGATGTAATAGGGACACACAGTTAAGATATTGCCTATGTCTCAGAAAATACTGTGCTCATGTCATATGTGTTGTGGCTGATAAGACTATGGAGACTTTTGAAGTTGGACAGAAGGCATTTTGGTGCTGATGAGTCTGTAGAACAAGGCTAGAAGATCATGGTTTCAAAGTAATCTGTAATATGAGTGTCAAGTTGACTTTGGGTGGATTTGTGATGGTTAATCTGGTTTCTCAACTTGGCAGGATTTAGAATCACAAAGGAAACAAGTCTCTGAGCATATTTCTAAGGATTTTCCTAGATTAGATTATTCGAGTTGAGAAAACCCACTCTCCAATGTGAGCAGTTCTGCTTCATGCTCCTGCTACAAAGCCTTCCCTACCATGATGGGCTATAACCTCAAACTGTAACTAACTTTTTCTTCCTTAAATTTCTTCTTAATCAACAAGAACAAAACAAATGCATTCTTCCCAAGGCACAAACCCCATGCTTTAGTGTGGTCAGGCATCAATTTTATCAACGAAATGTTACAAGTTTGTACATCTTTCTTTGCATGGACTTCATTTTCTTTTCCTCAACACTTTTCTTTTTTGTTTTTGTTGTCCTTACCATTTTGTTGTAGTTAAGGTTTCATTGTGATATTTTCATTTTTTGTACTTTGTTCTTGTTTCCCTGAATCCACCTTCCTCTACTGCCCTTCTGATCTCCTCAGTCCACTTTCTAAGCCCCAATAATTCCTGCTTTGGTTTTAAAGTCACAGTATTTACCCAGTCATGTTTCCCTTCCCTCTCCCTTTAGACCACTTTTTTCATACATATTTTCATTTACACAAAAATTTTAATCTAGATACTTCAAATGAGGGAAAATGTGATATTTGTCTTTCTGAGTCTGGCTTATTTACTTTAACAGGATTATATCCATCCATTTTCCTACAAATGTCATAGTTTTATTTTTCATTATAACATAATAAAATTCCATTTTTTGGATGCACTATATTTTCATCATCCATTCATCTGTTCAGGGACATTTAGGCTATTGTGAGTAATATGATATACTGTTTTATAATCCTTCAAGTATATATATCCTAGAGTAGTAGAGTCATATAGAAGTTCTATTTTTAGGTTTTTAAGGAACACACATACTTAATTCCATACTGACTTTAGTAGCATACATGCCCTCTGGCAGTACATAGAGTTTCTCTTTCATTGAGTTCTAACCAGCATTTGTTGTCATTTATCTCAATGTAGTTAAAATTTGAATTTACCTGATATCCAAGGATATTGAACTCTTTTTCAAACATTTATTGGTTATTTATATTTCTTACTTTGAGGACTTTTTTTCATTTGTCCACGTGTTTGGACAACTTGCTGTTTTAATGTTTAATATTTGTAATTCTTTATAGATTCTATATGCTAATGCACTGTTTAGATGACAAAGATTTTTTCCCCCATGCTTTAGGCTATCTTTTCACTATGGTGATTGTTTCCTTTGTTGTACTGAAGCTATTTAAGGTCATACAATCCCTCTTGACAACACTTGGGATTTCCTGTGCTACTGAGGTCCTTTTTATAAAGTCTGTGTGAAGGCCTATGTCATGAAGTAGTTTTTTGCTTATTAGTTCTAAATTTTGTCTTGGGTAGTCATTAGGGTCTTTTCAACATATGGTCATCTCATCTATAATGGGGATACTTTGACAGCTTCTTCTTCTTTCAGATCTCTTATATTTCTTCCTTCTGTTTTATTGTTTTAGCTAAGACTTTGGGAACTATATTGAGAAAGGAAAGAGAATGGGTAACATTGTCTTGTTCTTGATTGTTAAGAAAGTACTTTCACTATTTTATTATTTACTATAATGTCAGCAACATATCCATTTATAGAAAACATTAAGACAATTTAGGATGACAGACAGACTTTTCTGTCCTCAAAAATAATAAAATAACTGGAACTAGGATCCATGGCAAAATCCTATAGGGACTAAGAACCCAAGCTCCAAGGGGTAATTCTCACTACCAGAAACCTACAGAGAGGGTACACCCATTAAAATAGCAATGTTTGTCTTTTTTATCCTATACTGATCTCACTCTCTGATGGAGATTCTGTTTGCATTTTTCAGAAGACAGTGAGAGAGCTGGGGACAACTCAATCCACCAACAAGACATGGGATGATGGCTGACATCCTGACAGGAGATGATTCACCCCTGGCCTATCACACAAGGCCCAAATAAAACCTATGAGAAAGTGATGAGATAAACAGGAGACCAATCACCATAGCAAGTCAGAAAACCCACGAAAGGTCAATGGAGACAGACACCAATGATATCCAACACAACCCAAAGCAGAGTTACATCATATTATCTCAGTATTATGACCTTTTTTCCTTTCCAAATATCATCTTGCCAGCATTTCCTTGAAGCTGATCAGGGTTATGCAGAGCACACTAATGTCATATCAGTAGATGCATACATGGGGCTGCAATCAGGCATGCCAGCTCTCCACTTAGGATGGATACCTTGTTTCCCTACTTCCTTTCCTGCTTGATGACAGCATCTTAGATCTTGTCCTTGGTGTGAGCACTCTCCCTGTCCAAGTGGAGACAGAGGTACCACTTTTGATATGAATAAGTTTGAGGCACCATAGTAGATGTCTCCTAGATCACCATGATCCAACAGGGATTCTGGGATTATATATCAGAGTTATAGATAATTTAATTACACTCCCTGACACATCTATTTTGCTGGGGGTGATTCTCTGATTTTATTGACCTTTTAAAAATTATCATGCAAAGTAGCAGGTTTCCTTATGGCATTTTCATACATGGTTTTCATTGTTCCTCCTGTCTGGCTCCTCTCTTCTATCTCTCTGCCCTCCTCCTACTTGTACACGTCTGCCTCCAGTATTGCTCTTTCACTTGCACATCACATCACCTTCCCTATTATTTTCTATTAAAATATTATTTCTAAGAATTTTTAAATCCCCCCAATTTCTTTAATTCATTCAAAGTATATTATTTGGCCTCCAGCTATTTTTATAGCTTATGAGGTGATGAATGTTGTTGTCTAGTTTTATTCCATTGTTATCTAATAAAATGTAGGGAATTATTTCACTTTTTAAGGCTTTCATTATGACCTATAAATGCAATTAATCGTGAGAAAGCCAAATGCACTGCTTAGAATAATGTGTGTTCTATATAATTGGGTTTAGCATTATGTTGATATCTCTTGAATCCAGTTGATTCTACAATCATGCCAACATTTTGATATTGTGATATCATGTTATGATCAAAAATCTCATGGTAAAGAACCATGTAACTGAGTTACAAAAAACACACACACACAAAATGCTGCTTTATGTAAGTTTACAATTTTGTGCTAGACAGTGTACTTAGCTCTCCTCAGGCTACAGGTGGAACATACCTGTATGTATGGTAAATTTAGCTCTGAGGTATATTTGGTGATTTTTAGTTTTGAAGCTCTAGCTGAGAGGGTGAAGAGATGGCTCAGGTCTTAATAGCATTTACTATATAAGCCTGAGGGCCTGATAGAGCCTGAAACACCCTGAGCTTGATTCCTTAGCACCCATGTAAATGGGCATGGTCACACATGTCTGCAAACACAGTCCCATGGGAGGCAGAGACTAGAAAGTCACTGGAACTTGGTGGCAGGAAAAATAAAAGATTTATATGGAGATGAGAGGGAGGTATTGAAATATTCTACAACCTATATGCTTTTTTAATGCTATTTAGTGTTTGTTTTATGAAATTTGAAGACCCAAGAATTGGTGCATAATATTGACAGTAGTTTCTTCTTGATGAACTTTCAATTATTAATATATAGTCACCATCTTTATTTCTTATGACTAACTTTGGTTAAAATCTACTTTATCAGATATAAGAATTACTCTGTCAGCTTGTTTTAGTCTCCATTTGCTTGGCAGATTGATTTTCAATCTTTGACTCAGTTTTTTGAATGTCTTTGCCAATTGAGTTTCTTAGAGACATTACCTCGTTGGCTCTTTTTCAACCAAATATATAGAATGTAGCATAATTTGTGGGTTAAGGCCATTTACACTGAGAGTTATTATTGAGAGGGGTTTGTTGTTGGTGATGATTTTGTTGGCTGTTTTTCTGGTTGGTTGGTTTACTGGTAGCTCTTCTCTTCCTTTCATGGTAATGTTAGAGGTTTACTGGCTTCCTTTGTCAAACACAATCAATTAT
>PVHP010034251.1:0-19175 GCA_004024765.1 Zapus hudsonius
AGGGAGGGAGGGAGGGAGGGAGGAGAAAGAAAGAAAAGAGAGTGGAGGAAGAAAGAAAAAGGGAGGAAAAAAAAGAAAGAAAACCAGTAACAAAAGATACAAAAGATTAGTAACGATCACCTAACTTACTCTCTTACCATTTTATTGCTTAAAAGATTTATTTATCCACAGAAGCCACAAGCAGTGACTGGTCTAGGAGACCCTTGAGAGTTACACAGGAGACTCCTTTTCATGGAGTCTATAAAAGTATCTCACTAATAAAATGAGAATCCCAGTAAGTAAAGATGAAACTAATGAAAGAAAAAGAAACGACAAGAAAAACGGACTTGGCTTGGATCACACGCCTATTAAGAGACAGAGGCAGGGCAATTACTCTGAGCTACTTAGCAAGTCTTTGAAAATAAACAAAACATCCTTAAGAACATTTTAAAAATTGTAAAGAGCTTCTTATATTTATCAAAAAGGTTCGAAAAAGTGTGGTCATGTACAGTGTAACCACTTGGGTGGTGAAGGCAGGCAAGATGGAGTGAGATTCCACAGAAACACCTGGGGATGGGGTGAATGTACATTTCCTATGAACCCCACCCCCGCGCATTTTCAGATGTTTGTAGGCTAAAATTGGTTTGTTCCTATGAGAGCTTTATAAATACACAGATCTCTAGGCATCACTTATTTCATTTTTTTTCATTTTGGAGGCAGGATCTGATGGATGCCTATGTACAGAGACCCAGTTTTCTTTCAGCTTTGTTTTCTTCTTTCCCAGTTGTTGTACATGTGTGGTATGTATATGTGTGCATGCATGTAAGGCAGCCTAGAGGTAACAGAGCCTCCAAACGGAGACACGTGTCTTTGAGCCTATGGGGGCAGAATGCAGGTCATTCCTCTTCGCTACAGTCATAAATATCAGAAGAAAGAATCTGGCTTCTTATCTCCTAAAACCTCAATATAGCACTGAATAAGTATCTCTGTTCTCATTTCTTTCTTTTCTGTAAAAGGAAGGAATGTAAAAAGATTCTTGTTTCCCAGAAAACGTGACCCCAGACACTGACATAAAGAAGGACTGGACCAAGTAGGTCTGTTCCCTCTCCCACAAAAAAGACTATAGCCCTGGGTCTAAAGGTAAGCATTTCCATTTTCCTGAAATCCAGCCCCTGCCCAGATGGGCAGTAAACTTGCCTTTTTATTCCTTTTCTTTAGCTCTAAACCATATATCTCTGAGTTCTACCTCTCCTAAGTTATTATTTAGTAAAATTGTTCTAAATGCTAACCTCTAGTCTTTGGATTTTCATTCTTTGTCAAGAATCCAGAGACCACTGCCTCAGTGCAAGGTTTGTGTGACTGCAATCTTCCAGGGTCTTAGCTCCTCAAGAGACAAGATAAGGCTCCAAGCCACGTCAAATTTCCATATCACATGTATGTATGTATGTATGTATGTACGTATGTTGTTTTGCAGCTATGATGTACATCAGAAGCATAAGCTCTTCCATCTGGTTATTCAATCATATACCTATGAGGTAGAAGTTAAACACTTCCCTGTTGAGGTGTCCCCAAAATTTCACTCTCTGAAAGGAAGGACAGTGGCACTTACCTATCACTTACCTATCATCCCTGGGGATGTGGAAGCAACAGAAACACATCAAGTTCAAGGCTAAAGTGAGCCTCAAAGTATGGTAAGTCTGAGCCACAATGTGAAACTTTATCAAAAGAAAGAAAGAAAGAAGCTGGAGTGGGGGCCCATACCTTGACTCCCAGCACTGGGGAGATAAGAGGATCGCAGTGAGTTCAAGGCCACCCTGAGTCTACATAGTGAGTTCCGGGTCAGCCTGGGCTAGAGTGAGACCCTACCTCGAAAAACAAACAAAACCAAAAAAAAAAAAGGAAGGAAGGGTTAAACATACAAAACAACCAACAAACACTGTGGAAGTGTGCCTAGGCTTCTGAGTGAGTTCCAAGTCAAACAAAAACATCACACTTCTCTGTCCATCCACAACATCCAACATCTTCAGCACCATGGTGTCTTCCTCTGTTTTGCATGTTTCTGTCATGTTGCTGTGGCACTGTCTTCAGATTGTCTTAATTACAATCCATCTTCATTCTAATTCAGAGAGAAAATGAAAAATCATGAGAATTAAACAAAATTCTCTTTCTCCCTGTCACTTTGTCCGCTCCCTCAGACACAAGGTGAAGTAAGCAGAGCCACCTAGTGTTCATTTTTATAAACAACAGGGCTATGAGTTCTAAATTGCCTTACAAAATTTGCTTTCACCAGCAGATAAGGTATAAAAAGGAGTGCTTGAAATGTAGTTTTAAAAAATAGAAAGACAGTCTAAGGGACTTGCCTGACCCTTTCCTCGCATTCAAAAGAAGAGAACGGGACTCAAACACTTCAACATATTGGCATAGGCAAGGATTTTCTGAACAAAACCCTAGTTGCTCAGGAAGTAAAACCACTAATCAACCATTGGGACTTCATGAAATTAAAAAGCTTTTGTACAGCAAAAGACACTATGAACAGAGCAAAGAGGCAATCTACCAAATGGGAGGAAATCTCTTCCAGCTATACATCTGATAGAGTATTAATATCCAGGATTTGCAAAGGATACAAAAAATTAAATAAGAAATCAAACAACCCAATCAAAAAAATGGGCTATGGAACTAAAATAGAGAAGAAATACAAATGGCCTATAAACATCTAAAAATGTGTTCTACCTCCTCAGCAATCAGGGAAATGAAAATTAAAACTACTCTAAGATTCCATCTCACTCCTGTCAGAATGGCTACCATCAAGAAAACAAATGACAATAAATTCAGTGAGAATAAGAAAAAAGAGGAACCTTTCTACGCTGCTGGTGGGAATGTAAACTGGTACAGCCATTGTGGAAAGCAGCGTGGAGGTTCCTGAGACAGCTGAAAATAGATTTATCACATGACCCAGCTATACCACTCCTTGGCATGTATCCTAATAACTCTAGTCACTATCCTAGAGATACTTGCTCATCCATGTTTATTGTGGCTCTATTTACAATAGCTAGGAAATTGAACCAACCTGGATGTCCCTCAACTGATGGATAATGAAGATGTGGTTCATTTATACAATGGAGTACTATTCAGCTATAAAGAAAAAAAATGAAATTTGCAGAGAAATGGATGTATCTGGAAAAGATCCTACTAAGTGAGGTAACTCAGGCCCAGAAAGCCAAATGTCATATGTTCTCCCTCATATAATGGCACAGCCAGTAATCATAGATTGTTACTATAAAAAACTTCAGTGCCAGGGATGGGATACCTTCCAGTGACTTGTTGGCCAGGGAGGTTCCTGAGGCCCCCAAAACATTACAGGCCATTGCAAAGGCTCTTGTTTGCCCATCAAAATGAGATGGTAAGATCCTATTGCTGAAGATCACATATACTTGGGCTGCAGGTCACTGAAAAATCAACCTGGAGCTGAGCAGAAACATCCTCACTGTTAACCAGTTGACAGAAAGCTGATAAACTCTATGGCTGCCTGCAGCCCTATGGGAGAGAGAAGTCACCAAAGGAGGTGAACAGCAGTGGACCTTGCAAGACTTAAGATTGGCCAGTCAGGACAAATGTGCCAACTGGGGCAATTGTGACACATCTATTGTGGGGGAAATCAGTTGCTATCTAATTGGACTGGAGGCCCGCATCACGGAAAGAAAGCGTGCCTGGTACTGAAGACCTACTCAAAAGCCTATGGCAGGAGGTCATGAGCCCTAGGAGAGTAACACCACTCCCATACAAGCACTTTTGCTTTTTAAATAAGCATATCCACATGATAATGCTACTCTGCTACTCTATTTTTTTTCTGGTTTTTCAAGGCAGGGTCCCACTCTAGTCCAGGTTGACCTGGAATTCAGTATGTAGTCACAAGATGGCCTTGAACTCACAACGATACTCCCATCTCTGCCTCCCAAGTGCCTAGAGAAGCTTCTCTTTTTCAGCTGACAGTGGCCACTGGGATAACGCAAAAGACACCATAGTGCTGAGAAGAAATGATAGCCGAGTATTCAGCACTGGGATATCTCTATCACACTTCCCCACACTCAGGGTCTATTGTGGAAGAGGTGGCAGAAAGATTGTAAGAGCCAAAGGAAGGGTAGAACTGCTTACAACGCAAACTTCCAGACACAAAATGGTCTTGATATTCATGACTTCACAATGCCTGATAATACCTCCACATAATGGGAGGAAAAGATGATGACAATGAAACAAATCAGAGAATAATTAAGAGGGGGCAGAGATATGGGGGAGGGTGGGGAGGGAATCATAATGGCTTATGATCTATGATTATGGACGCTATCAATAAAAATGTTTAAAAATAAATAGAAATAGAAAGACAGCCTAAGGGACCTGCCTGACCCTTTCCTCTTGTTTACAAGAAGAGAACAGGACTGAACAGCCTCAGAAGGCTCAAAGAGAGTCAAAGATTTCTTTCTCATACCTGCCTTCCAGCAAGCAAAAAGCCACCTTTCAAAGGAGACTGACAAATTATCCCCAGCTGCCAGAAGGAGAAATCCTCACTGGACACATGTCTCCTGTGGGTTGTCCTGTGACTACTGGCTGCAAGGATGACAGTTTCCAAGTTGTCGTTGGGAGTGCTCTTCTTCACCTCCATGTGTTCAGCCTGTTCTGGACAAAACCAAGTGTGCTATGCTCCGTGGACTGGTTTGCAGTCACCATTCACCCCTTCTTGCTCAATAACGATGTCTATGTACACTTTTATGAGGTGCACTTGGGCCTAGGTTTCCCTGCCAACCATGTTAATCCACCCTATTACCAGTTCACCTACTGCATGTGGCATCAGGGTCAAGGCCGTTACTCAAGATGTAGTTATCTACAGCTCTGAGATCAGGTCCCCATGGCTCCCTACGCCCCATGCCTCGAGTACAGCTAGCAGTAATATGGCCATAACCAAGAATGAGACATGCTACAAAGTGTCCAGCATGTCACACCCCAGCCAAAGGTCCAAGTACAGTTGACCCCTAGTGTCGTTAATCAAACGCACAGCTACATCCCCACACTCCCAGGCAGATGCTTAGGTCTGTGGAATCCTCTGATGCCCCTGACATTTCTGAGGACTGGGGTCTTCTTCATTGGATGACTTGATTCATCCTGCCTAGTACCCAGATGTGGGGGCTTTTGAAAATCCTGCTTCTAGATTAGTATGTAGTAGCTTCTACTGTTAGTCACATTAGTGCCAGTTACAGCTTGCTTAGGCGCTCTTCTGAGAGAGGTCACCTCATACTAACTTTGATTATAGCATTTTTACTATTTTTGTGTATTTTTAAAGAATGATAAAATTCCAATGGCATTTTAAAAAAAGAAAAGAAAGACATGCAACCCAATCATGTGGTTTCTTCAGCAACAGGTTTTCACCAACTTCTGGTGTGCAACAAAGAGCCTTGGCAATGTGTTGGGGGGAGGGGCACCAGGGACCTCCCTGACCAACACTAGCATTTAAATTTGCTTGTAATTTTCTATGGCCTGTAGCCATAACATGATTCACTCCTATGGAGTAATTCTGCCCAAATTAACAATCATTCTCTCTCTCTCTCTCTCTCTCTCTCTCTCTCTCTCTCTCTCTCTCTCTCTCTCTCTCTCTCTCCCTCCCTCCCTCCCTCCCTCCCTCCTTCCCTCCCTCCCAAGGTAGGGTCTGGCTCTAACTCAGACTGACCTGGAATTCACGATGTAGTCTCAGGGTGGCCTCTGAAAAATCACCCTGAGCATGTTCTCCCCAGTACCTAGCTGCCCATGGCAATGTGGGCCTTTCCATTTCCACATGATATGTGTGGAAGCTGGGACAGGTTGGCAGTTCCCAACATGGCCCTGCCCTGGCCAGAGGCGATTTACTTACTACCAGAGTTGGTGGCCTTCCATGTTGGGCCAGATGGGGATCACCTAAGGTCACCAGAGCAAGAAAAAAGAATCCAGTCTGTAAATATGGGGTTGCAAATAGCAGGATCACAGAAAGGAACCTGATGTCATAAGGACACATGAGATCCTCTAGACACAGATTTGGAATACTGGGTGTCAAAGAGCTAGGGGAGCAGCTGGGGAAGCTTGAAGAACAGAAATCAGCCAAGTGGCATAAACCATGTGGAGCAAGGGGCAGTGCCCAGCATTGCAAATACTGGAGACTATTGTGGGGAAAAGGCTCCCCACACACACAGCTGGTCAGGATGGCTGCAGGTCCTTTCTTAAAGCCAACAAAGATTTGGGAGCTCCAGAAATGAAGATAGACTCAGAAATGCAGGAAAAATGCAGAAGTAGCAAATTTCATTCTTTGGCTGCAAGCAAAAACTCCCTTCGAGGAGGAGGGAGGGGCCACAGAGCTGGGAGTCTGATTGGGCTCCAAAACTATGCTTCTAAATGGTTTGGGTCTCTCGCCTCCCCTCTGTCAGCTCATCCCCTTAGGCCCCCTCCCCAAAACAGATAAGTCAGTGGACAGGTTCCTGTCCTTGTCGCGACGCCAGCCACGCACAGGACACAGCCCTCAGACTTCCGTGCTGAAGTCCCCCGTGCAGGGAGGGGACAGGACGCCCAGAGTTCCCGGAACCAGCTGGGCCCTCACCCTATGGCCAGAGATGGAGCACGCGCAGCGGCCCAGAGGAGCCCAGGGGACGCAGAAGACGGAGCTCCGCCCACCGCCGCCAGCTCCGCGCCTGCCAGCTCCGCCCTCCACTGCCAGCTCCGCCCTCCACCGCCAGCTCCGCCCACCGCCCAGCCAGCTCCGCGACTGCCAGCTCCGCCCACCGCCACCAGCTCCGCCCACCAGCAGCAGCTCCGCCCACCGCCGCCAGCTGACTGACAGCCCCGCCCAGTACTCCCATTCCCGCCCACCAATCCCAGCCCCGCCCCTCACTTTGGAAGCCCTTGGATTCCCCAGTTCCAGCTGGCGGACACCCAGCGCCCTCCCACGTGCTGGGACCACAAGTGTGACGGAAGGAGCGCTCTAGGGTTCCCAGGACGGGACTTCACTCGCCCATCCAGGCCGCCCGATCACTGTCAGTCAGCGCCCGAGGGGATGGGCCCTGACGCCTGTCCAATCAGACGCACGCAGGTGCGGACCGCCCAATCAGGCGCGCGGAGGGCGGGCCTTGGCCGCGGCGGGAGTCTTTACTGAAGCTGCCGCCCGCCAGCTCCCCGTCTTGGGTCCGTGACCGGGTGAAGTCTCTGCTCCGGAGCGTGGGAATAGCGTCCACCGGCTGCGTGGAGGCCCGACGGAGGAGCCTGGTGTCCAGGAAGCCGGAAGCGGTGAGTGTGCGGCGCGTCCTGAGCCCTGGCTGATGGCGGTGGCCGGGGCTGCCCACCGGAGTCCCCAGGCCCGAGCACTCCTCCGTTCCTGCGGGGAACGGACCGTGCTTCTCCCCGGCTGCAGCCCTCTCCGCTGTGCAAGGCCTGAGTCCTGAGCCAGGCTAGGGTAGCTGTCAATCCCATTTTATCCCACGGGACTCCTGTCTCTTAAGTCCTCGTTGCCTGTGCCACTTGGCTCTAGTGCTGTGTCCCCAGCGTTCTTGGGCGTCCAACTGCATCTGGTTATCAGGGTGAAGGAACTTGATGTCTACATGATCTGTCCCTGGACTTCAGGTTCCAGTCTGCCCCTTGACCACCCAAACTCCATCTGTTTGTGGCCTGAATTTTCTCTCTGGGCTCTAGTGACTGGGGGGGGGGGGTCCCCCACTAGGCTCTGACCCTAGGTAGGCCACTTAACTTGACCTCGTCAAACTGTCAAGGTCCCTGAACACTGAGAACTAATGTACCTGGAAAAGCAGGAGAGCTGCTGCATCGACTTTCAGAAGGCTGAACGTCTTGAAATCCTGTCACAGAGATGGAATGCTGCAAGATTCTACCTTTAGCCCCTCAGGAGCCGTCATTGCCCACCTCTGAGTCTGACCTAACATTCATGTGACTATCAGTTGACCAGGTATGACCCTTTTGGAATGTATTGGCAGATCATCAGCTTCTGCCAATCCAAAGGCTCAGAATTTCATCAGATAACATCTAGAATCTATTGTGGAGATTTCCCCCATTTTGCTGTAACTCACCTACCTGATGGTCAGCCAATGTATTTGAAAAATGTTTTAATTTATGACTTCTATTCTGTACCTATAAAGCCTTTATGAAGTTAACACGTTGGAACATGGCATGGTGGTAACCTAAATTTGTGTTTCTGGGTCATGGTCACTCATTTGGCTCCCCTTTGAGGTAAGAGCTGTCTTATGTCAAAAAGACCTTTGTTCTAACTGCCAGACAATGGTCTGGGGAAACATAAAAACTCCCAGCTTCCTGGGATGACAATGGGCTCTGTTTGCATGTAAGGGGTGCTTGCTGATTGGCAGGTTAGGGTTGGAGACTGTGGTATTTGTCTATGGCCCCTGAAGAGTATGAGGTATGGGTTCAGGAGGTGGAGACTGGCTATAGATGCTATAGATATACAGCCTGGCTGTATATCTGAGAGCTAAGTTTTAATATGCATTCAGATGAGAGCCGAGCATGGTAGCTCATGCCTTTGTTCCTAGCACACCTGTGCCCCCCAGGAGGCAGGGGGGATGGCTGAGAGTCCTAAATCCTGTTTACAAGTGCTAATAGGTTTTACTCCTGCTGGCTGAGTTCTCCTAGCTGTGTTCCTGTTTACTGAGCCCCCTTTGTGTAAGAGATAAGACAATGCAACACATCCCTAGATTGTATATAAGGTTGGATGCTAAAATAAAGTTTGGAGATTTGCTTTGACTTATCCCCCTCACCCCGCTGCGTGTGATTGTCCAGCCACCACGCTCACCTTTCCTTGATTGAGCCAGGTCTCCTGCTGGCCAGAGAGACTGAGGCCCATTTAGCAGGGGGCCAGGGACCCGTGCGGTAACTGACATCTGGAGAAGTAACCAACATACATGACTCTGGTCAGGAAATTGACTTCCCAAGGCACCTTACTTCAAGCTGAACTGAAGGGACTTTTGTTAGCTTGTGTGATGACACCTTCCCCCATCCATTCTAAGGGTTGAATAGAAACAATCCCAGGGAGGGTAAACCTAGGATTGGGGTCTCAGCCACACCCCAGCTCATCTGTGTACATCTAGGTTTGTATGTTCAGTCTCTCAGTCTCTGATGCCTGTGAATATCCTAATGACATTCTGAATGAAGAGATGTATGTGCCACCCCCCCATGCCTCCACTGTCACTGCCTTTGAGTTTTGATACTAGCATCTAACCTAGATGCTAGATCCAAGCTCTGCCACTGAACTAAAACCTGTGTTTCTTCTTGTTTTATTCATTTATTTGCACATTTCTGTGTGTGCAAGTACATACACCAAGTCCTTTTGCTGCTGCAAATGTATGGTACATGCTTATGCCAATTTTTGGGTATGGCTTATATGGGTGATCTGAGAATTGAAACCCAGGCTGGTAAGCTTTAGAAGCAAGTGACTTTAACTCCTGAGCCATCTTCCCAGCCCTAGCTTTTGTTTTGAAACATGGTCTCTCTAACCCAGGAATGTCTTCACCTTCTGATCTTCTTGCCTTGGTTTCCCAGAGGGGTGGGACTATAGACCTGAGCCAACAGGGTCAGCTCTGTGTCCTCTTTTGTGGCACTGAAAACAGTAGCCCAGGGGAGTGACTGGCACATGGCAGGAGCCCAGGCACTAGCAGCTTTTCCCCCTCCTTTGTTCCCCCTTTACCTTCTACACACACTCCCAAGGGCAGATCTTGGAGTGTGGGTTATACAAGAAAGGCTGAATGTGTTTTACATTGTAGAGACCCTGCACCCAGCCAGAGCTTTTGTACAAACTTGAGCCCACAGAACTAATCACCAAAGAGACTAGGAAACAGGTGCTGAGATGGTGAGAGGAAGATGGAGACACACTTAGAAAGATGCACAGTTTCAATGATGAGGTAAATGTCTGAACAAGGAAGTGTGGGTCTGAGGGAGAGGACAGTCTGTAGCAGGGTGAGGACTAGGGAAGAGAATAGTTTCTGAGGCAGGAGATCACAGGAGAAAGCAGCATTCCAAGATCAGATTTCAAGGGCATCTAAAGGTAAAGCCAAGTTCTGAGAAGAGAGTTTTAAGGAGATAAGAAGGGTGAATCCATGGTAAACAAGCCAAGATAGAGAGGGAAAGTTAATGGCATTTGTCATGGAAATGGTGCTCCTTGCTCTGGAATCTGCTCAAAGTTTATCAAGAAATTCTGGCAGTTAGCAACATTGTCTGTGAAGAATGGTGACATACAAAGACTTCTCCTTCCATACAGTGCCATTTCACCTAGAGTGTTAACATAGCAATAGTCTCAAGCTTATATGACATTTATGAATGGCCTTACTCCTTTTCCAGGTATATTGATACTCTGAAATTTTCTGGGGAATCCCTGTGACACCCTACTTCAGAAAGGACCAAGAGAGGACATCATATGCCCCACAAGTTGGAAATGGTGAGTTTGTGACTTCCTGATCTAGGTTAGAGAAGCTGTAACCTTCACATTTTTATTAGTAGACAGTCTCTCCTTGCTCCCCATTGTCTATGCCACTTGGCTCCTAGATACTGTTCCTAGATCCCCTGAACCCCAAATCTGAGACCTTCATATCTGGTTTCCATTGTCTTGTAGCCTGATGTGTAGACAATCATATCTGTTACTGGAACAGCTGGTTCCAGTCCCTCTCTAGCTCTTAAAACCCATTTATCTGTTTGTGTCTTGAACACTGCCTCTAACCTCCAGTGACTAAGTGGCCTCATCTGGCCATGATCCTTGGGGAGACCACTCCATGGCCTGGCCAGGCTTTCATGGTGCCAGAGGACTACCAGTGTGCTTGTTCTGCTAGATAGGGGTCCAAGGAGGCTAATGGGAACTTTGGACTCTTAACAAGACATTTTGCAGATGGTGGTGACTCACAAAGGCCACAATGTGGTGCTGGTGGTTGTGGTGGTGTTGTATCTGGTGCCCAGGTACAAGGGCCCCTTTTCCTTGGCTCCTGCATAATGTCAATAGGGGTTTGGTGGATTCAGAGACAGAGATAGGAACTCTTGGCTGGTGTAGCTTGGTGACATGGTTTTGTCAGGCATCTTGAGTTGTAGATGTTCAGTTAAGCCTATGATGGTAATTTGGTAGCACAGGTAAAATTGAACAGCCACAGCTGAGCCACAACTTTGCATAGTATTTACAAGACCCACTTGCAAACACTTTAGCAAAGAGGATATATGAAAGAAGTGGTATTGGGGCTTTTCCTCACACTGAATTTCCTGGAGACCTTTAGCCAATGTCAATTCCACGGTCCCCGAACTGGAATTCTGATTTCATTAGTTCATTGTAACTTGACTTTGGAAGATTTTAAAAGTCCTAGGAGACTCTGATGTGAAGCCAGAGTTTAGAAACATCATGTTGAGGGGTTGGACTGCACTAGCTGTGCATAACATTTGTATGTACCCACTGCAACATCCCAGATCCAGATGATGAAAACCAGCTTTTCCTAGTTAAAACCCTAGATGATCTCATATCTATTCCAGGAACATCAGTTTTCGTTCTATCTCCCAGCTACCCAGAACATTGTCCATTTCTATCCTGAATTCTTGTCTTTGGTGACCTTGGTTGGTTCTCACATGTTTCTCACACACACACACACACACACACACACACACACACACACACACACGCCGCAGGAGGCTACTAGGCCTGCCCAGGTCAGGCTTTCATGGAGTCTGAGGTATGTTTAGGCAGCAGCAGGCAAAGGTCTATGAAGTCTTTAGCACATGATCTCTGGGTACAAGACACACAGGGGTACTTAGAAGTACCCTTCTTTGGGTTGGAAGCTCTGGTGTTATTGGGCTGGTCACAGATTCTTGGGCCTCTTGTCCATAGTGTGGTGTATCTTGATGTGAGGTGGCTCCATACCTGAGGCAGAAGGAGATGGAAAGTGCAGGCATAGTGTGGCATGGCTGGGGAAAGCGATTTCCCTAAGTGACCTTCCAGCAGCTGATGTTATGAGACTTTTCTCAGCCTGGGTGATGATATCCCCACACCCACACCCAGACCCTATAGCCAGAGGAGACAGAGCACACAATGGCCCAAATAAAGGGCCACACATCCACCATGTCTGGCTTCTTGGACATCCAGCATTCTCCCTTTGATATCCTCACACCACCATGGCACAGGGCCACAGAGGCCAGGGTACAATGTCCTGACTCCAAGAAGAAATGCAATGTGTAACAGTTCCCAAAATGATAGCCAGATGGCTCCTTCAGCCAAAAAGACTTCTGGCAGGCTTTGAAAACTCTTCCCCATCATGCAGTCTGTGTGCCCGATTGGACATTCTTCCCCCCAGTGTGTTCCATTGGTCAGGACTTTGTGATCTCTCAAACCCTGACTGACAATACATGGCAGGAAGTTGTGAACAAATGATGTCATCAATCACAACTTCTTAGTCCAGCATACTGTATCACACTTCTATTTCTAGATCTTGGGAGGATGAAACAATAGGATCATAAATTCAAGGTTGTAGCATAGCAAAATCATGGCTAGTCTGCACTACCTGACACCTCAGATCAAAAACTTAAAACAGCCGGGCATGGTGGCGCACGCCTTTAATCCCAGCACTCGGGAGGCAGAGGTAGGAGGATCACCATGAGTTCAAGGCCACCCGGAGACTACACAGTGAATTCCAGGTCAGCCTGGGCTAGAGCGAGACCCTACCTCAAAAAAAAAAAAAAAAAAACTTAAAACAAGTGAGAAAGAATGATGACTTTCTGACTACAAGCATTTAAAGGCAGGGCTTCCTGTGGGAAAACATAACCGCAATTGAAATTTCCATTCAACTATCAGCTTGATAGAGATTAGGAGTAAGGTAGTTTTTCTTTCTTTCTTTTTTTATTTTATTTTATTTTTTTGTTTTGTTTTCCTTTCTCCCATGGTACAAATCAAGTGATGCTTCTAAGACACTGGTAATACCCAGAGTAGAGTGAATGCCCATTTCCTCCCCCACTCCCCAAGGCTTAGGACTTAGGTTGAAATGTGTCATTGCAGGGGTCCCTGTCATTTGAGGACGTGTCTGTGGACTTCACCTGGGAGGAGTGGCAGGAGCTGGATGCTGCTCAGAGGACCCTCTACAGGGATGTGATGCTGGAGAACTACAACAGCCTGGTGTTCCTAGGTGAGTCTAACTCCCTGTAACTTTAATAGAAATTAGTGTGTGTGTGTGTGTGTGTGTGTGTGTGTGTGTGTGTGTGTGTGTGTGATAAGTATAGGAATTATTGTTAATACTAATTCTATATTACACACTTTAGCTGACATGTGGCAATGGCACGTTTATGGAGCGCAGCATGAATTTGCAGTACACTTGTATAATGTGTAATGATCACATAAAGGGACCTGAAAGTCAGCACAGTATTTGTTTGTATTGAGAACATTTAGTCTCTTTGTTAGCTATTTTGAAATATTCAATATGTTGCTGACTGCCATATGTGTACTTCTGTAGCACATAAAGTTATTCATCACTTCTCCATGCTCCTCAGTTAACACTGCCCATCCTCTCTCCATCCCACTCTCCCCATTCCTGTTCTGCTGTTTTATGGTTCTTTCTACTCATTAAGGTCAACTTTGGCTTGCAAGCAGAATGAGAATATATGTGATTTTTATTTTTGCATGTGACATATTTTACTTCTGGCTTGGCTTTTTACTGGGGAGACACTGAAGAGAAATATCTACCAATCATAGATATGGAAGGAGTGGATGACCCAAAGAAAGATTCCATCAGTGCCAGGCATGGTGATGCATACCTTTAATCCTAGCACTTGGGAGGCAGAGGTAGAAGGACTGCTGTGAGTTTGAAGCCAGACTGGAGCTACAGAGTTCCAGGTCAGCCTGGGCTAGAGTGATACCCTACCTTGAAGGAAAATAAAAAAGGAAAGATTCCATCAATTCCTATTTGGCAAAGAAGTGCCATTATAGGTATTCTTAGAGAGCAAAAGTGGTTCTCAGATAGTTGTGTCACTGAAAAATTGCAACCCTAGTTGGTATTTACTTCTTTATGCTACAAGCATTCAGGCAGAATACAGTCCAGAGGGGTTCATGGCAATCCTGTGAAAGAATTTCAATAGGTCCATTACCATCATTGTTGGCTTACATTTGCGCTGTATGACTTTACTGCTGTGACCATGGGCAAGGTGTCCTTTGGGTCATCCCACTTTTCCACTTTAAGATGGTGATGGTTATTTCAAACCTAACTACAACTTCACCTAGTTCCCTCAGTTCTGTCAGTGTCACTATATGTGCCAGTTTTCATTTATTTCAATACTATTTAGTTGGCTATATGTGCCACAACTTCTTCATTTATTCCTCTATGGATATCTGTGTTGATTACATATCTTGGCTTTTTTAAACAGCTCTGCAATATACAGAGAATGGCAGATTTCTCTGCAAAATACGTTTCCTTTGAATATACAGTAAACATTGGGATAGTGGTTTTGTATAATTGTTGTATATTTTATTTGTTTTAATAGTATATGTGTGTGAAGATGCACCTATGCAGAAAGTGTTGCATATGTCTGGAGTTCATTTACAACTGCATGAGGCCCTGCTACACCAATATTCATTCTCTCTCTCTCTCTCTCTCTCTCTCTCTCTCTCTCTCTCTCTCTCTCTCTCTCACACACACACACACACACACACATATTCTCTCTTGCTCTCAAATAAATAATTTTAAAGTAGTATTTAGTTGTTTATCATGCAATTATATGCCTCTTGCATGGTAGTCTAAAAGAGAAGAATAAATGTAAATCTCCTCAATTGAAAGTTTCTTACTCACTGATCATAGCACAGTTCCTGAATTGGAGCTATTGTCTTTCATCAGTGAATCTCATGATATACTCTGACATAATCTGTATATCATTTCCCACTTAAGGGTGCTGCATGACCAAGCCTGAGGTGATCTTCAAGTTGGAGCATGGACTTCATCCATGGAGTGTAGTAGAAGCCTCGGTCTGGAGACTCCCAGGTTAGTGCGTGAAGACTGAGCAAGGGAGGTCAGTAAGAAGGGATCTAATTTAAAAGGGGGGGGATATAATTGGACATATTGAGCTGTTTTCATCAACTTTTATCTAAACCCACTCCTGAAGACAGATGTTCTTGTACTTATGACACTTCATTTCTGCAGTTTTTAGAGAGGGTTACCCATGTCTCTTTGTTTTATGATGAAGTATATTTTGTTAGCTTTAAATCCATCCACTTATATAGAATTTCTTAAAAGTCTCCTTTTGGCTTTCTGAAATAGGGTGTTAGGTAGCCAGGCTGACCATTGAGCTCCTGATCCTCGTGCCCTATCTCCCACATACTGAGCCCATCTGGTTAGAGATTTTTAATGGTTATTTACCTATATTCTCAGCTGTGGTTCTTTCTTCTTGATTTTATATCATAATTATTTTTTATTAGTCCTTTCTTGTCATATTCTTCCAACACTTGCTCTTTAATGACATTATTGACAATTGTCTTTGTATTTATTGTGATAGAAATAGCAACCACAGGGCTGGAGAGATGGCTCAGTGGGTAAGGCACTTGCCTCCAGTGCCTAAGGTCCCTGGTTCAATTCCCCAGTACCCACATATGCCAGACCCACAAGATGGTGGTCCTGGTGCGCGCTCTCTCTCTCTCTCTCTCTCTCTCTCTCTCTCTCTCTCTCTCTCTCTCTCTCTCTCTTGCTTACTTGAAAATGAATAAATAAAAATTTAAAAATTAAAAAAAAAAAGAAAGAAAGAAATAGCAACCACACAAGTACATCTCTTTTTAAAGCACTCAGTGAGAGAAATGTCAAGCTAAGTTGTATCGTCATCAGATAAAAGCCACAAGAATGCTTATTATAAGAAGATGGAAATAATATTTTAGTCTTCTTTTAGGAATAGCATTAAGCAAACTATTAAGGAATTATTCATTTATTTTAGCTTACTTTTAGAATGAATTTTTTTAGCTAAGGACAACTATAAAACAGAAAAACACAAAGGCACTGGCAAGAAAAGTAAGAAACATTCAGTCCTCAATACTAATTTTGACAAAGAAGCAGATCCCAAACACAGAGTATCCAAGCACCTGCTCAGAACAGGAAAAACCCATCAGATGTTTTTTCCTGTTTTATTACTTTGGGACAGGGTTCTATGTATGTCAGGCTGGTCTCAAAGTTGCTTTGTAGCTGAAGATAGCCTTGAACATCTTCCCTCCTCTGCCAACAGAGCAGTGGGACTATAAGTGTGCCCCACCACACCTGGTTTTATACAAACCAAGGTCGAACCAGGGCTTTGTGCATACTTGGCAGGCAATGTAAGAACTGAGCCACATCAGCAGCCTAACCTCTGGTTCCTCAAATGTTAATGAAATGGAATGATTTTGTCTGATTGTGTCTCATTCTGTATGGCACACTCCTAGCATTGCAGAACAAATTGATTGCATTTATCTGCATGCTATGCAGTGCAGTGCCTTTTGGACTTGAAAATAAGGAGCTGTCCCTGGAGGCTATGGACACACACTGATGGGGTTTCTGTATGGGAGATGGCCACAAGAGACCGCCATGAAAGCTAACAGGGTCAAATGTAGAAACAGTGAGAAAACAGCCAGAGGATAGTGTTCATGCCCTTTGTGGTGAGACAAATGAGCCCTACTGTTTGAGGATTCCGAGAGAAGATGGGAAGACTAAGCCCACTGTGAACAGTACTTGGCCTCCTTTTGTTCCTTCTGTATTTATGTGGTTAGATAGATGCACACTGGGAGTGAAAGCTGAGTTCAGGTCCAACAGATGCCTGAATTTTCACCTCTCACTGTGTATCACAGTAATGTTACTATTGTTTGGGTTCTGAAAGCACTGAGACCCATAGGGAGAGTCTCTCTATCCATTCACAGGCTGACACTCAGGGCACACCCTTTGGGGCAGACTTTTGCCTTCCCTCTATGCACAGTCTGTGTCCTGTAGAGTAGACTAGAAATTACAAAGCAGTGATTCATTCCTTCTATGCACACAAGCAAGTTTCTTAATTGAATGCCACCCTGTTGGTCACAATATAACTTTGATGAGCCAGTCCTCAGCCAGCAGCCAGCACCAACTGATGAGAGAGAACACAATAACTATATCAGACTCCAACTAGACCCGAGTAACCCCCATTCCCTCCTAACAGACACCAATGTAAAGGAACATAGATAATATGTTCCTCCAATTGGTTTTCTTTCTTTGTCTCACCATGTTCCCTGCCTCAGTTATTTGTCTCATACATTCATGAATTTTTACCTTCACAGTTTTTCTGCTAAACTTTACTCATATTTTTTCCAATGTTTACTTGTGGTATATCATTTATCTTCTATTTATGTTTATAACTTTTTGTGTGTGTTATCTTTTTTAGTTGTTGTTTTGTTTTTTCAAGGTAGTGTCTCACTCCAGCCCAGGCTGACCTGAACTCATTCTATAATCCCACGATAGCCTCAAATTCATAGCAATCCTTCTACCTTCTGCCTCCCAAATGCTGGGATTAAAGGTGTGTGCCACCACACCTGGCTTGGTGTTGCCTTTTAAAGATTTTTTTTAATTTTTATTTATTTGCAAAGAAAGATTAAAAAGGAGATAGAGAAAGAATTAGTCTTTTTTAATTACACATTTGTAAAGTCACATTTGTTAATTCTTGGGCTATTTCCTATACTACTGGAGTCCTGCTCACAAAGTTGTTGCATTTGCATATATCTCAAAATTTATTCCCTATATTTTCCTCTAGCAGTTTGAGAATTTCAAGAATTAGAGTAAGAGCCAACAAAATAATAGCTGTTGCTTCTACACTAAAGACTGTGATGTCCAGAGCCACAAGATTTTATTTTGGCATACAGTACCAGATGTGAATTCCTTTGTGCATAGTGGGTCTAAAATTCAATGAGAATGTGGCTAGTTGAACCAATAAGAGTCTATGCCAGCATTGCATTGCACCAATTGGTACATCTTCCCTGGTATGTTTTATAATGTAGCACATATGATCCCTAGCTGAATAGGACTACTGACAATTCTTCCCCAGTATTCTGCATGACCTCCAGCACTGTGAGACCCAACCAATAAGGAGAGCATCTAGCTCATTCCCAGCCTGATTTCTCTGTGTTCTTCAGCCAGTATGTGTGCTATCTTCTGAAATAGTATCTGGCCATTTAGTTTTGGCATGCAACCAATATACAGTTGCAACTGTCTGTATTGCTTTCAGGATATTAGGGACTCCCTGGCCAAAAACCTACAGGGAGGTGATCCACTGCTGGCACTAGGATTTTGATTCAACAACATGGTTTCTGGACTTACACTTTTCTTAACTATGAAAAGAAACTTCTGAATGTAACTCATTATGAACAACAAAGAAAAAAAAAGAAACTTCTGACATAGGGTGGGCATGATCTTTGAAGGAGCAATACCACTCACCTATTTATTTATTTATTTATTTATTTATTTATTTATTTATTTATTTATTTATTTGCATACAGAGAGAGAAAATGGGCACTTCAGGACCTCTAGCCACTTCAAACAAACTCCAGGTGCATATGCCACTTTGTGCATCTGGCTTTACGTGATGTTACGGGCAGCTTTCTAGTTCCTGCGCAGAAAGAACCCAAACAAAAGCAGCTTGTGGAGGAATGGGTTTATTAGGCTTACGTACTTGAGGGGAGACTCCATCCTGGCAGGGAAAACGATGGCATAAGCAGAGGGCTGGACATCACCTCTGCCACAGCACTGCAAACAGCAGCAGGAAGGTGTGCCAAACTCTGGCAAGGAGAAGCTGGCTTATAACCCCGTCCCCAACAACACAACTCTAGTGAGGTTGTAATCCCCTAACTGCCATCAGCTGAGGATCGATCATTGAGAACACATTCATTTGTTTGTGGGGGACACCTGGATCAAACCATGACAGTCCGCCCCTGGCCCCCACAAGCTAATAATCACATGATATAAATACAATGTGTTCAGCTCAACTCTTAAGTCCCCACAGCTTTCAATTGAGCCATAATACCAAAAATAAACCCATAATGGCACAGAACATTCACAATGCAAAACATGAGGCACAGCAAAAACAGATTGACCAATACAAGATTTAAAACAAACAGGGCACCATCAATCTCTAACTCCAAGTTCAATGATTCTAACCAATAACACAAGTCTCTTGGAGATTCAATTCCGCCC
>PVHP010034252.1:0-19232 GCA_004024765.1 Zapus hudsonius
AATACTTGTATGGGAATTGTCATTAAAGGGGTAGTAATTCTGGTTCATAAATTCACCAGTTCATCATCTGTTATGATGGATGATAAGCATAGAAATAAGGATGGACGTGACTTGAAGAGACTCTGAGTTCAGAAACAGTGAGAAATGAGGGAAAATGTTGGGATAAGTAGTGGAATTGGTAAAGCGTTTGTCATGTCAGCAGGAGGGTCTGTTTGAATCCACAGAACCCATGTTCAAACCAGGGCTGAAGGTGCACACCTATACATCTCCATGATGGGGAGGCAGACAGGAAGACTCCTAGGGCTTTGCTGGCCCCTTAGTCTAGCCGAATAGGTAAGCTCCAGGGTCAGTAAGAGACCCTATCTCAGAAAAAAAAGTTAGATATCAATTGAATAATACCCAATTTTGACCTCTGGCCTCCACGCTTAGATGCATACACTTTCACACACAGAGACACACACACACACAAAGAAATGAGGAAAAAGGAACATTAAGAAGATTGGGAAGATGTGTCTGTGGTTAAAGGCATTTGCTTTCAAAGCCTACTGGCCTGGGACCAATTCCCAAACCACTTGCATAAGCCAGCATTAGTTTGCAGCGACAAGAGGCCCTGCTGCACCACCCCCTGCCCCCACATACCTACATATGTGTGTGCTTGCAAACAAACAAACAAACAAACAAACAAACAAGAACATTGAATTTGTCACAAAAGGAAGTTAGGGCTGCATTCACATCAATGGATAGGAACCTGAATGGGATAATTTCTAAAAAGCTCTCCCTCCGTCCTGTAAGGTGAGCACAGCTTGCCTGCATATCTGAGTTTAGATGAGTGTGTTTTCTGCAAATGCTTTACACGAATCATGAAGATCAAATTATTGAAATAATAGTCCATTTCACAAAGCCCCTCCCACCCTCTCTCCTCCATCTGCTAAGTGTGCTTGGGGCTTTGTGCGGTTCAGCTTTTGGAACACTCCAGTCAGCTGGGGGAAATGTGACCTACCTCCAGGGTGGAAACCTTCTACTGTGACCCTGATAAGGACATTCCCTGAAGATCTGAGTCTGGAACCAGCTCTCCTCTGGGCCCTGGGGTTTAGTGGTGTTTGTAGAGCAGCGTGGCTCTCCTATTCCTGTGAATGCGTTTACACGGAGTGGCCCATGATCAATGGAATCAAATCTCCTTTTTATAGGAGCCTGGGTAACAGAGAGGGTGAGTTTGAAAGCCACCGCTGAACAGCGCTCTCCTTAGCTGCGTCATGCACCTTAGGTTGAACTAGCGCTCACTTTGGTCTGCCCTGAGCATGTACAAAAGTGTCTGAGGATGAAGGAAGTCCTCTGTGGTGGATCAGCCCTCTTCATATCTTTCCATTCCCGAAGTGCCTCTGAGTTTTCGCCTTTGACACCTTCAGTCTGGGTGCTTTGAGAAGCCTGTGTACCTACCTCGCTGGCCGTAGTCCCATTTCCTCCTAACTCTGCTCTGCCAGGTCTCCTCATGCAGATACTGCTTTCAGCCCAGTCCCTTCTGGAGCACTGTTCATGAACACTGATTCAAGACCAGACACACCTACCATGAGGTTCTTCCCATCAAATTTCCAACCTGCCTTCTTCATTCCTGCCTCTGCATAGCCCATTCATACCACACACCACGGGAAACAGAGGTAGAGCACTTGCCTAGCATGTATGAGGTCCTAAGTTCAATTCCTAGCACTGCAAAAATCAAAGTAAAAGGTCTGTTGAATACATGTTCCTGAGCACCTGGGGAAGTCTCAAGAAACATCTAATGACAGTTAAAGTGATGCCAAACAAAACTATATTGTATGTGATGAACTTTTATTAATTAATTGTGATGCACTGATCAGGTTTGAACCATAGGAGGTCATTCTGAGCCAATAAGCTAAGCCAAAAGCAGTAGACTGAGTTGAGTTCTGTGTACCTAGTTTAGTTATAGACCTCAAATACTAGGTTTTTAAGAAGACATTTTATTTATTTATGTATGATAGAAAGAAAAAGGCAGAGAGAAATAGATAGGTAGGTAGATAGATAGGTAGGTAGATAGATGGATGGATGGATGGATAGATAGATAGATAGATAGATAGATGGATAGATGGATGGATGGATAGATAGATAGATAGATAGATAGATAGATAGATAGATAGATAGATGGATAGATAGATAAATGGATGAATAGATAGATAGATATATAGATAGATAGATAGATAGATAGATAGATAGATAGATAGATAGATAGATAGATAGATGGATGGATGGATGGATAGATGGATGGATGGATGGATGGATAGATAGATAGATAGATAGATAGATAGATAGATAGATAGATAGATAGATAGATAGATAGATAGATAGATAAATGGATGAATAGATAGATAGATAGATAGATAGATAGATAGATAGATAGATAGATAGATAGATAGATAGATAGATAAATGGATGAATAGATGGATAGATAGATAGATAGATAGATAGATAGATAGATAGATAGATAGATAGATAGATAGATAGATAGATGATAGAGAAAATGGGGACACCAGGGGCTCCAGCCACTGCAAAGGAACTCCAGACACATGTGACACTTTGTGCATCTGGCTTTAGGTGGGTACTGAGAATTGAACTTGGGTCCTTCTTGCTTTGCAGGCAAGTGCTTTAACCACTGAGCAATCTCTCTAGCCTGTTTTGTTTGTTTGTTTTAACAGACAGGAAAAAATGGAGATAATGTAGAGTCTCAGTTAGGAGAATATTCTGGAAGCTCCTGTCGCTAGTCCAACTCTATGTCCCAAGTAATAATGCAAGGACCCACTTACAGACCCTCATAACTCAATGCGTGGTTACAATATATGGTTTGTAGTTGAAAAATTCAGGCTTATGTGTGTGCCAAAGCTCACCTCTTCAAAGTACCGACCCGGCCTGTTGCTCTTGAATTCCACAAAACGATCCCTTAGCTTAGCTTGAAAGGAAATGTATATACCTGTTGTTCAAAGGAAGGTAGTGGGGTTATTCAGAAAATATCATGACGGGAGTGGCGTCGCATGGCTCTTCTGGAGATGAGGTGCCTAGCTGAATTTTTCAGATGACCACGAGGCTGGGAGCTGATGTGCCTGCTTGCAAAGCACGAGGTCTGGATGTCTGAGTCACTTCCCTTACTGGGAACTGTGATAAAAGGAAAGGAATGCGGCTCTCAGGGCTACCCAAGCAGGCCTCAGATGAGGGTAGATTCTGGAGTGAAAAAGCTCAAAGCCTGGCAGCACATACTTGAAAAGAAGGGCTGAGATTCAGGAACCCCAAAGACGCTGTCTTATTGTTCTTATTGAGGGCATAGCTTTTCCTACTTTAAAAAATACTTTAGAAATTTCAAAGTAAAGTGCTGAGAAGAAAGAGCAATTGTGATTTATTCCAGGAGCATGTTTTATGGGACGGGAAGGAGAATGCTTTCATCGGAATAGAAATTGTTGCTTGTCAACCTTGGATGCTTTACTGCTACTTGACCTCAAGAAGGAACTGGTGAGAGAGATCAGAAAAAGAGACTGCTTGTGGCAAGCTGATGGCAGCCCTGCAGAGGTCCAGAAATGCAGCGAGGAGTTTCTTCTAAGCCATTAAGGGCTAGCTCATCTGTAGGTCTTTGCCATAGATCTTCTGCTGCTTCTGCGGCAGAACTGTCTTAATGGCACAGTGGCAGTTTTCAGTTATGGAAATCTGTAGTGTGGAAAGCTAACCCAAAGATGAATGGAATAAGGAATTATAATATTTTCATTCTCCTCTTAGATTAACCTATCTTCTTCCCATGCATTCCCAAGGTAAACAGCCAAAATAAATAAGTACTGGTCTGAGTCCTATCTGAATATGAGAGCCCCCAACAAGATGCTACATAAGCCCGTGCCAAGGTAGATGGATATCCCCTCAGATACCGTTCTTGAACCGAGGAGAGACTGAAGAGACAAAGGTTTTGTGTTTATAAGCGTTAGCAAAAAATAAATAAATTTCAGTTACTCTGCTCTTTATTTACAACTGGGCTCTGCACAGATGGGTTTTTCATTGACACCATGTGAATCTATGAGGTAGAAATATAAAGGTTGATGTAACTCAGAGTTGCCTCATTGTTTCATATCCATATCTTTTAGAGACACTTTTTTAAATGCCTGAAGTGTTGAGCAAAGTTTAAAATAATCACCCACTTCTTTGGAGAGGTACATCCTAGAGATGGTGACTCCTTAGACAAGTAGGTCTGAGTGACTCTCAGCTATTCTCAGGGACTGGGCTGTTTGGGTTGGGGGGATTCTTCAAAGGCTTTACATTTGCTATGGGACCTCACAATCCATGCACCTGCCCAAGGGAAGCAGAGCCTGTCCAGGCTACTTCCTCTTTATCTAGGAAAGGAAAATAAGATGATGTCTCTGGAATGGGAATTCTACGTCTAAGAGATAAATAGGATTCTGGGTTTCATGGAAAGCAGTTCTAAAACTGAAGCTTCCTGTTCTCACCCACCCATCTCTTACTTTTTCTGCTAAGGAGCTAAGTTCCCTGCTAGACACTGGACTAGCAGTTACTATCCATGTCTGCACTGAAATCCAGATTCATGAGCTCTCATGATGCCACCACGAGATATAGAATTCTTATCTGGTCTCCGTCCTATTATGACTTGAAAATGCCTCTCCTACTTTTCTCTGTGTATTTCCTATGTCTAATGTGAGGCTATTGCATGTCTGCGTCTCTCAAGGATGTTGTCGGGCCGGGAGAGAAGGAGGTGGAGACGAAGCTCTGACAGAAGGTTGTGTGGGATCCAGAGGAAAGTCACTTTGGTTGGGAGACACCAGACATGGCTTTAATTCTTTCTGTCCAGCTTCTAAAGCAGGAAGGATTCAGCATCCTGGACTTCAGTGCAGTGCAAAATTGTTCTTTCATTACGTGAACTAAACTGCTGGCACATTGATCTCATGCCACGTTCCTCATCAAGAATCCCCAATGCCTACCAGGGGCTTAAAAATACCTATTCGGGCCTGGAGAGATGGCTCAGTGGTTAAGGCACTTGCCACCAGTGCCTAGGGCCTGGGTTCAATTCTCCAGGACCCACATAAGCCAGACCCACAAGGTGGTGACCCTGGTGTGTTTTCTCTCTCTGATTGAAAATGAATAAATAAAATATTTTTTACAAATACCTATTCAATTATTTTTCAGCTAAATGATCTTGCAGTTCAGTTGCTGCATGCACTGGGGTAGTAGACACTGAATTCATGATGGCGTACTGCTCTATTTCAACTCAGCAGACATAGAGAATGCAGAGCCTGCCCCTGACTATGCTGGCCTGTAGTTTTCCTTAAGATGAACAAGAATGACACTAGGAGCTGCCCCCAAAAGGCAACAAGAGTGCAGATATTTACACGGCGGGGCTCAAGGCTTCGCCTAGGAATGATGAAAGGCATGGTTATTGGTTTTTTGTGTTTTTTTTTCTTACTGCCCTTTTGGCTTTAAGTCCTGGGTTTGCAATGAGGAGCTTGTGGAAAGCAAGTAAATGGTAGGCAACTGGTTAATCGGAGCTGTTAAGATCTTCTGGGGTTCTGCATCATAATGTCAATGTTCCTGTGATGACAAAGAAGATCCTTCCATGAAAAGCTCATGACCGAACAAGTGAGCTGATTATTGAATAAATCGCACAATGAGGACAGAGATGGAAAAGCCTGACGCCTAGTGGTCGGCGAGGAGCACCTGCTTTCAGCCACGCAAAATTTTTAAGAGGACTTAAGGTTCAGCAGAGCTCTTTAAACATTCTCCTCTTAAATTTTTTTTCACATTGCTGAAAAACTCCAGGTCAGAAGCAGCTTATGGGAGGAAAGGCTTTATTTCAGGCTTACAGATTCTATTGGAAGCAAAAGCTGTCTCATTCTATCATTCATCCATTGCAGAGAGAACTGCCAGTATCAGCAAGCAGGAGCAACCAGAGCTCAAGGCTGAACTCAGTATCCATCCCAGTGAGACAGGACTCTGCCTGCTGGAGACGTAAGGGGCAAGCTTAATCTTAATAAAAATACCTCAGACTATGGGGGAAGTATATTTACATTCAAACCACCACCATCTGCAGCCATTTCCAACTAAGGCCAAGCCAAGCCAAGAAAAAGAAAACAAAGCAAGCAAACAAAAAACTGTCCTTAAACACTAGGCTGAGATCCTGCCTGCACCCTGATTGTTGTCTATATGGGAGTTTTAGAATTTGTGGTGGAAAGAACTGATTCTGACTACACAGGGCCATCAGAGAAAACCTTGAGCAAACAGCACTGGTTTGATACATGGCTGGCAGTGTCTCCCAATACAAAGAATGAGAGAGAGAGAGAGAGAGAGACCTGTGTCTTTAAGACCTGTACCCTCTTTTCTCAATTTGTTATAAAATTAGGACCTTTGAGTTTAGTGGATTCAATGAGTCTCTCAAGCTCAAAAAAAAAAATCTCAGTCAACACTTAACAGATGGTTCTGTGATACTTCAGTGGAAAACCAAATTACCTTCAGGAAACCATGGAACCTCTCTGTGCCTCAGTTTGCACAAGACTGGAAAGTGATTCTGTTCCCCTAGAGCTGTGGTTTGAATGTGATAGTTTAAATGTATGGCCCCATGGGCCTGGGTGTTTTTATTAAAACTGAGCCCCTAGCAGGCAGATCCCTGCAATAGGGGCCATGTCAGGGGACAGATCTTAGAATCCAGCTCCAAGGTGTGTGGAGAGCAGGCTGAGCTCGGAGATTGATGTTTGCTGGCTGGTAATGTCTCTCTACTTGGACCTATGGAAGTGAGTGAGGCAGCTTCTTCTGCCATTGCTGGAACTTCCTTGGACGCTATAAGTCTGAAATACACTCTTTCCTCCTGTAAGCTGCTTCTGGTTGGATGTTTGTCCCAGTAAAAAGGAACTGGGTACAATAAGAACTTTTTTGAGTAATTAATAAAGGAGTGAAAAAGTACAAATCCCTTTGATTCAGAGTACCTCTTAAGAATACTCTCTAGGGAACTAATAAAATAGTTGGTCAGATGTATGTAGATGAAATTTTCACTGTAACATATCAAAAATTAAATATTCATTTTTGAAGACTTAGTTAAGTACAATCTGTTCATATGATGGAATATAATGAAAGAAAATTTCAAAAGGTTAAAATATAGCTAAATGTTCTACCATTATAAGATATTTAGAATATCTTGACAGACATTGTGATTTCTTCTGGTAATAGGTAGAATATATTATATATTATTATATGTTTAACATTTGAAACCCTATACACTGAATGTTAGAATTGTTTATGTGACCTTTAGCTGTTTGTTTTTTGGTATGGTCTGATTTATTTTGAAAAAATGTTCATCTATATGATCCCCCCCAAAATAATCAGCAATAAATCTCAAATTTTTCATTCCTATCCTTGTACCACCAAAAAGATGTCAAGATGACAGAAAATAATAAATATGAAAGCTGTTGCATTTTACTTCAAGGAACATGGTCTGTGGTAGGACACTTTGATCATATTACTTATTTTCACTCGTAATATGATAATACATTTTGAAAGTACCTTTTGAAGGAAATAAGGCAGACCTCAAGATTTATCTTCCCATAACAAACAAAAGAAACCGGCTCAACACGAATATCAAGGCACCCTGTCAACTCTGGTGGTGCCTTTTAGGAAGCTGTGGTCCTGTTACCTTGTGACCAGATGAGCAGGAGCCACTTCCCTTGGAGAGAGAAAGAACTGGAAAGGATCGTTCTCAATGGGCCCATGTGTTTGGAGAACTTGGTCCCCAGCTGGAAGTGTGTTATGCTTTCCCTGCCAGGATAAAGCTTCCCCTCAAAATTATAAGCTGAAATAAATATTGTCCCTCAATGAGCTGCTTCTCGTCGAGCTTCTTGTCTAGTGATGAGACTGTAACTGCTACAGATGTCATCCCTGACTCCATTGTCCCTTGACGTATACGGCTAGATGCTGCACACTGTGAGGTGGCACCTGGAGTTCTCTCTGTGGACTTTACCACCCAGACCACGGGTGCTCTTTCTTTACTTGGTTAGAGCCAGGAAGAGCTTTGGACCATGGACAGCACTCGCCAGAAATGCCCAGTAATCACAAGTGAGGTTTTCTGATTTGTGCTCTCTTGCTGTTAACATTCATGGAGGTGGTTCCAGAAAATATCTTGGACAACATCACCTGGAGTTACCTGGAATTATGCATGCTGTCCTAAACCAAATATCGTTTTCAGGATGGTTAAATCATCTGAGAGACAGGCTTGGGTTGAAAGACACTTCCTCACTGCGTCAGAGTGAAGTAGAGGCGAGTGGAATAAAATGCAGGTAAAGGCTTTCCGAAGGATCGATGTGCTCTCACCATACTCTTCACTTGTAGGATATGGAGTCTGGGACCCCACTGCTTACTGGCTGTGGAACCTTATAAATCCTTTAACTCCTCAGTCTTGGCTCTAGCATTTATCAAAAACACCTAATATTCACATTTTGCTTCATTTGCTTCTCACAATAACCATTCTCTCAATAACTGCGCTAGTGTGCAACTTTGATTTATTTTATAGCTCAGAAAACAAAGACAAAGGTAAGTGAATCTCTGATACAAAGTTTGCACGGGTGATAAATGACTGAGCCAGAATTTAACTAAGACAAATCGACTCTTGAGCCACCCTCGTCGTGAACACAAAGCTTTGATTGCCATTTTGCTATTGTTGTAGTCAGCCACAAGCTGCTGGGATGGATCTCAGAACCAGGCACAGCTATGGGAGAAAAGAATTTATTAAAGGTACAGATCCAGGGGAAGTTCCATAATGGCGAAAGAGATTGGCCCCTTTTCACAGGTCTAAGCAGAGAGAGAAACCCATCATAAGAAACACACACACACAAGCAAAACAAGCAGGGGGCTAGGGAGAGAAATCTTCTTCCCCTTTCTGTAGCCTTAGGGCAGAGGTCTTGCAAATCTTTCCCAGATTTGTTGCTTCCTTGAGTCTCTGGAATTTCCTTCCTGCACTGCCCTCCCAGGAAGGGAGGTTCATTTCTAGCTCCCCTGAACCTCCTTACATCCTGCCCCCTATTGAGAGGGCTGCCTTCCTGTGAACATCCTCAGAGACCCACCCAAGATGATTAAAAAGCTCAAGTTGAAGCAAAACCTAACCATCACACTTGTCAAATGACAGTATGGACTGGGCCTTCTGTTATCAGTGTTCTTTATTAGAACAATGGATGACAGACTGCTCAATATAGCAAGAGAATGGATCACCTCGCTGCCCACTTATGAATGTATAACAAAAACCTCATACACAAACAAGAGAATTTTATTCAGTGATAGAGAAAAATGAAGTTATGAACTTTGCAAGACAGTGGAAGGATTTGGAAGTAATCATATTTAGTGAGGAATTCCAGACTCATAAAGACAAATACCACATGCTTTTCTCATATGTTGATTCTAGCCTATAATTTATATATATATATATATATATATATATATATATATATATATATATGTGTGTGTGTGTGTGTGTGTGTGTGTGTGTGTGTATCTATGTGAGAGTGATTGAAAGTATAGGTTATTGTACTTACCTTCACATTGCTGGGATAAAACATTCAACTAAAAGCAGCTAGAGGGAGGAAAGGATTTATTTTGGCTTACAGTCTCGAGGGGAAGCTTCAGGATGGCAGGCTGGGTATCACCTTTGCCACCCAGGTCAGAAAACAGCAGCAAGAGAGGAAGCCATGCTCTGGCAAGAGGGAGCTGGCTATAACACCTCCAAGTCCGCCCCAACGACACACCTCTTCCATAAAGGCTCCGTCTTCCAAAATGCCATTAGTTGGGGACCGAAAAACCAAAACACAGGGGTTTATGGGGACATCTGATTCAAATCACTACCGT
This sequence comes from Zapus hudsonius, assembly GCA_004024765.1. Lineage (NCBI taxonomy): Eukaryota > Metazoa > Chordata > Mammalia > Rodentia > Dipodidae > Zapus > Zapus hudsonius. Next base: position 9,877 of record PVHP010034252.1, read on the forward strand.
CATGAAACTAGAAAGGGAGCCATGAAAGGGAAAAAGAAGTTTTAAGCCAGGTGTGGTGGCGCATACCTTTAATCCCAGCACTTGGGAGGCAGAGGTAGGAGGATCTCCATGAGTTCAAGGCCAGCCAGGGATGACAGAGTGAATTCCAGGTCAGCCTGGGCTAGGGTGAGCCCCTACCTTGGGGGAAAAAAGTTTATAAAAAGGGGGGTGGGAGCTGGGCCTGATGGCAAAAGTCTTTAATTACAGCACTGGGGAAGCAGCAGTAGGAGGATCTCTGTGAGACCAAGGCCAGCCTGGGACTACAGAGTGAGTTCCAGGTCAGCAGGGGCTTGAGTGAGACTCTACTTAGGGGGAGGGGAGGAAGGGGGATGGGTAACATAAAATACCTGAGACATGAAAGTGGAAAGGAGACTACTGGGGGCAGAAGAGTGTTAGCAGGGAGATGGGGGAAGAGGAGATGGGAGAGGAGGAGGATCCACCACAGCAAAGTAGTGAAAAATGCCATAATCAAACCTGTTGCTTTGCATGCTAATTAAAAAAATAAAAACATATTTAAGGAAAATGAACGGCAACGGAGAAAGAGGAGGAGAGAAGGAGAACTTGAAAGTTCCGTTCTACAAATGTTGATCTGGTCTCTTGGTGGCTTGCATTCTTTCTCACAGGGATGCTCTGAATGGTGACAGGAGAATGCTGTGTTCTGTGATTTCAGGCTGCTCATGTCATAACCAGTACAGCGAGGTGCTTCCTCTCTGGGTTCAATTGCAGAAATGCAGTTACTTCAGGAAAGTTTCACAGTGGAACTTCGGAGCACATTCAACCTACTTAAATGCTGGTCATTTGCAAAATCTTCTGGAACTGTGATTTGCCACCAGAGGACTTAGGTAGGAGTGTCTATGAATTAATAACTTATTTAGCATGAAAACCAGCTCTTAATGCTTAAAAATGAATGGGTCAAAGACTTTTCAGGTTGGCTATTCACGGTTAAATAAATAAAATAGTCATGTAATGTGAAAAGTTAACTTGCTTTAGGCAGATCACTGGTAGTAAAAGTTAGCCTTTGGGGTGAAAATGTCAATATTAACCATCTTTTAAAACTTTTCTAATAAGAAAACAATTGAACTTCTTAACATCTTGAAGAGATATTTAAACTTAGAAATTACTGTGGTGGGGAAGGATGTTTTCTAAATCATCTTCTTGTTGATGATTATCTGTTCAACCTTCTCACAAACATGACATACTGACGTTTTTCAAGTTACAACAGATGTCATGACTCCAATGCTCTGTGTGATAGTGATGATCTTGGTTGTGATAAAAAGAATTTTACAAACCTAAACAGTAATAGAATATATATCTGAATGGCATCACCTATGATTCAGCATGAGAGTATTTTTTCTGATAGCTCTCTTCTGAAAGCACATGGGAACTATGATAACGATCATGACCATGTTAAACCCCAAGCACGTGCTCATTTGTTTAGTCTGTGAAGTTAATACTATAGATGTTTTGTTACAGTTTATTTATTTTTTTACTATAAGGGTCAGAAGAGTTAATGAAAATCCCAAAGCCACTCCGGTACCCTTGGGATTCACACCTTCTCTTTCATTCTTCCTTCTCTCTCTCTGTCTCTCTGTCTCTGTCTCTGTCTCTCTCTGTCTCTCTCTCTCTCTCTGTCTCTCTCTCTCTCTCTCTCTCTTTCAGCAAGGTCTCATGCTAGCCCAGGCTGACATGACTTAGAATTTACTCTGTAGACCAGGCTGGTTTCAAACTCATGGTGATCTCCTACCTCAGCCTCCTGATTAAAGGCCTGGCTAGACTTTCTTAAGTCTATTTTTTAAGGTATAATTTTTATTGATAATTTTTATACATGTATATAATGTATTTTGATCATAATTCTGTCCCATTACTTTCTTTTGACCCCCGCTTCCTGTCCTTCATTTTCTTAAGTCTAATTTCTATTCTAAGGCTACATTTTCCTCTCAAATTCTGATCGATGTAAATTCTAATTCAAGCACCTAGAAAGCCACTGTGTTAAGAGCAGACAATTCCTGAATAGAGAATATTCTGTTTTCAAGGCCTCCCTGGGTCAATATACTATTTTACAGGAATAATCTTGCTGGTGAAGAAAGATGATCACACTTTCAGGCTCCAAAAGATCATTTGTCATGTTGAAGCTGCTCAGATCTCTGGGAAGTTTTGCTCTTTCAGTCAGGCCACTGGCATTGACTTTTTTAGCACAAAACACCACATGCATTATGCTGTCATCAGAGCTGTCCTCAGGGATAATTGCAACATGCCAGCAATGATAACACCCAGTCCTGGTTCCCATGGCCTACTTCTGAGAGGGATGGCATGCTTTTACAATTACCATTCTGACTGACAGGGAGAAGAAGCGCCGGGAAGAGCAGCAGCAGGAGAAATCTTTTCAATCTGGATGAAGAGATCAGCTGCCATACTGTGCTGGCAAAACTAGGGTTCCTGTGACATCATGCCCTCTCTCATACAGTCAGCAAAATTCCCTGAGGACAGCAGCTGCCAGCTCCTACAAATAAGAGTTTCTGTTCATTACCCTGCAGCAAGTTCTCCTGCCCACGGGGCTGTGCAGGCCTTGTCTCTCGCCTGCCAGGGCTGCCCGTTCACCTACAAGACTGAGCTCTATGCGAGGGAAGGCGATGGGCCACAAATTTTGATGAGAGTTGTAGGACCATAAGTGAGGTGAAGCCTACGGGGCTTTTCCAGACTTTCCCCAGGAGGGTTACAGATGGCAGAGCAGAGCTCTGGCTAGCAGAGGGATCTCTTTCAATCTTCAATTTCCTCCATTTACCCGGGGTGTCATTCATGTCTGATCAGGTCCTCTGTCTGCCAGCTAATGAAAGGACTTGCAAACTCCTGATAACATAACTGAAAAATACTCAGATACCGTTACATTATAGCAGTGTAATAAAAGAATAGCCCAATTCTTATTTCATGGAAACAAGAAAGGCAGACCCGATATCTAAATGCTAACTCTTAATAATATTTTGGTTTATGCTCATAATGTCACTGTATGTAAATAATCAGAAAGTTCAGTTGTCCAGATGTCCAGGACTTCACGAATAACCTTAGTGTTCAGAGTGAAGGATTTTTGAGTAATTGATGGTGTCATAGTCAATGTTGGGTGTTTCGTTGTCTAATTCATCATGGAATTTCCATTCATTTCAAATGTGACACTAGAATATTTTGCAGTTTTATCACTGTACGTTTAGCCTTTCTGATTATAACTTAGGACTGCAAATTGAGGTGAGCTACCAAGTCCTCATTAACAAAATAGTGATTATGCTCTGGATATGAAGTCTTGACCTCATCACCATGGTTTCCTAATAATGGAAAGACTACCTTGTTATACCCAGGGAGATGCTTTCTGACTTACAATGAGGATGCGTTCTGATAAACCTATTGTAGCCTGAGATTATCCTAAATGGGAAATGTATTCAGCATAGCATATCATCAGCTTAGCAATACAGGCAATTGCATCATCTGTGCGTTTCTCTGTTTACCTGTGTTGGGCTGTACATAACTGTTGGGAACTGGCCACTTACTGCTCCGCCCACATCACAAGAAAGTGTCACTAGAGCAGAAAAGGTCCAAAATTCCAAGTGTGGTTCCTACTGAAAACATATTAGTTTCAAAACATTTTAGGGCTGAAGAGATGGCTCAGTGGTTCAGGTGCTTGCCTGCAAAGCAGAAGGACCTAGTTCGATTCCCCAGTACCCACATACAGCCAGATGCACTAGGTGATGCATGAGTCTGGAGTTCTTTTGCAGTAGCTGGAGGCCTTGGCACATCCATTCTGTCCCTCTCCCTCTCCCTCTTTCCCTTTCTCCTCCCTTCTTTCTCTCACTCTTTTAAATAAATGAAAAATAAAAACACTAAAATCAGAAAATCATAAGTTGAACCATCCCGTTGCGGAGCATCTGTAGTCATTATATTTTTTTAAATAAACATAACAAATTCAAAGATATTATATTCCAAAATTTAGGAAAAACAGCCAAAGAAACAGTTATATTTGCTTACTAATCCTTAACTTCTGCCAATCAGAGTTTAACTTAAATTGGCTATTGTTTCTCAACTAGAGTCTTATGTTTCTTTTATCCACTCTTTCAACAGATCCTTCCTGGGCTCTTATCCTTAAATTCTGGCACAGTGATTTAGCACCAAAAGTCTGGGCTGATTTTTCTAGAAAACAGTGCAACCTGCCACAATGGACTTTTGGGCTAAAACCAACAAGTTCTTCTTCAGGGTACTATCCGCATTCCTTTATCTATCTGCAAGGGTCAGTACTGTCAGAAATATACACCATGTATATAATATTACCTTTTCTTTTCTTCTTTCTGTCTTTTTGGTTTTCAAGGTAGCATCTTGCTTTTAGCCCAGGCTAACCTGGAATTCACTATGTATTCTCAAGGTGGCCTTGAACTCATGGTGATCCTCCTACCTTTGCCTCCTGAATGCTGGGATTAAAGGCCATTATGCCTTTCTGGCATAAATTTCTACTTATTTTTTAAGTCATAATATCAATTATTTCATGCTTCATTGAAACACAGTAAAATTTTTATGAAGACAGAGAAAGTACTTCTGTGTCTTATTTCGTATATTGGAACTCTTGAGTGTCGAGTTGTGTTGAAGATTTCTTGAAGGTATTTTCATGGCGAGCTGAGAAAAGAGAGTGTCGGAGCTATTTTCTCATAAAATAAATCCATGCAGCTATCCATCCTAGAGAAGCTGGAGGACTTGCTTGGTTTATGTTCTCTCTCTAATGCTGGGAATAAAAGTTACCTTGGTTGACTTTGATATCCCACCTGCCTCCTGGATCCAGTCTTGCTCACCCAAGTCCTTTCTCTAAGAGGCAGCCACGAAAGTATTTCCAAACCACTTATCCATGGTGCACTTCTTGCCCTTAAGTAACTGCTCTAGTCCACTGTCAACATCTTCCAGTTTCATAGCAATGTCTCCTACTTCTTCTTGCTCCATCTTCTTTGCTGGGAACCGTCAGTTCTGTTAACAACCAGAGAGCCAAATTGGTTTTATCTTTTGGAAGTCAAGTCAGATATCACTGCCTCAGTCAGCCACACGCCGCTGGGATGAATCTTCAAGCCAGGCACAACTTGGGGGAGGAAAGTATTTATTGAAACCACAGATTGAGGGGAAGTTCTGTACCAGGGAAAGAGGCTGGCCCTCTTTCACAGGTCCGAGCAGAGAGAGAAACCCATCACCAACACCACACACACCACACACAGAGAACAGGGAACAGGCAGGAGGGCAGGGGGCCAAGGAGAGAATTTCTTCCCCTTTATATAGGCTTAGGGTGGGGTCTTGCAACCCTTTCCCAGACTTAATAGCTTCCTGAGTCTCTGGAATTTCCTTTCTGCACGGCCCACACAGGAAAGGATGTTGACTTCCAGCTCCTTTGAGCTTCTTTACATCCTGCCCCTTGCTGAGAGGCTGCCTTCCTGTGAACATCCTCAGAGACCCACCCAAGATTACTTGAAAGGTCAAGTTGACAACAAAATTTAACCATCACACCCACCAACAGTGAATGAGGGTTCCTTGACCCCACATCCTCGCCAACATCTGTTGTTGGTAGATTTTTTTAATGATTGTTATTCTGAACGGAGTGAGGTGAAATCTCATTGTTGTTTTGATTTGCATTTTCCTGATGATTAATGTTGTTGAGCATTTTCTTAAGTGAGAGTTAGCCATTTGTGTTTCTTCCTCTGTGAATTCCCTGTTGAGTTCTGTGCCACATTTTGTGGGAGGGCTGTTTAATATTTTATTATTTAATTTTTGTGTTATTTGTAAGTTCCAGATATTAGACCTCTGTCCATGTTATAGCCAGAAAAGATTACCTCCCAGTTTGGTGGTGGTGTATTGGCTCTGAGTATGGGATGCTTGTCTATACAGAAGCTTTTTAGCTTGATGAGATCTCATTGGTTAAGTGATTGTTGCAATCCTGGGCTCTGGAGGTTTGTTCAGGAAGTTCTTCCTTATTCCTATCTCATGGAGAGTTCCCCTTATTTTTTTTCTTCCAGGATTTTCAGAGTTTCAGGTCTTATGTTGAGGTCTTTGATCCATTAAGAGTTGATTTTTGTGCATGGTGAGAGGAGTGGGTCCAGTGTAATCTTTTTACAAATATTTATCCATTTGTTCAAGATGCTATCTTTAAACCAGTTAACTTTGTTGTCATCTTTGTTGAATGTTAAGAAACTGTAGTTGTTCCAGCTTAGGAGAGGGTCTTCAATTCTGTTCCAATGGTCTATCTGTCTGTTTTTATGTCAGTATGGTTTTGTATTATATCTTTAGGTCATGTATGCTGATACCACCAAAGGAGCTTCTTTTACTAAGGATAGCTTTGGATATTCGAGGCCTTTTGCCATTCCAAATAAATTTGAAGAAATTTTTTAACTTAATTTTTAAATAAACTTCTTCTTCAGCTCTTCCCTCTCACATCAACCCATTTAGTTTTTAAATTGTTTTTTGCATAATTTGGATGTGATTATGTTTTCAATAAATACACAGAACAACACATACAGTTAATAAAACATTTATACTGGATGCTGCTTGGTTTTTTTTAAAGATGCTAGCCTTCAAGAATATTGCCATGGGCTGGAGAGATTGCTCAGTGGTTAAGGCACTTGCCTCCAATGCCTAAGGCCCCTGGTTCAATTCCCCAGGACCCACATAAGCCAGACTCACAAGGTGGTGGCCCTGGTGCTCTCTCTCTCTCTCTCTCTCTCTCTCTCTCTCTCTCTCTCTCTGCTTGAAAATGAATAAATAAAATATTTTTTTTAAAAAAGGAATATTGCTACATAAAAATTGTAAAACACCTCACTCAGAGAAGGTGCTCAATAAATATTAGATCACATATATAATTTATTTGCTACTTCTTTTGTTCTCAACCAATACAAATTTTTAGACTATAGCATCCTGCAGAGGAAGCCAGGAGAAAAAGTCAAAGAGCAAAGCATTGTCTCTTTCTTATTGAATTGGCAACAAGTTGAGATGAAGAAACACTACTAGACCAACCATAAAGACTCCAAGCCAGGTGGGACGATTTGAACTAGGTGTCCCCCCAAAACTCATGTCTTCTCAATTGTGGGTCCCAGCTGGTGGCAATCTGGAAAGTGGAGCCTCCTGGAGGAGCTGGGTTGCTGGGGGTGTGCTTATGGGTGCTATAACCAGCTTGCCTTTGTCAGTGTTTGGCTCACTCTCCTGCTGCTATTGCCCTCATGGTGTTGGCCAGGAGGTGATGTCCAGCCTCTGCTCATGCCATGTTTCCCCTGCTATCATGGAGCTCCCCCTGGAGTCTATCAGCCAACATCAACCCTTCATGGAGCTCCCCCTTGAGTCTATCAATCAGCCAACATCAACCCTTCATGGAGCCCCCCCCCCCTGGAATCTATCAGCCAACATCAACCCTTCATGGAGCTCCCCCTTGAGTCTATCAGCCAACATCAACCCTTCATGGATCTCCCCCTTGAGTCTATCAATCAGCCAACATCAACCCTTCATGGAGCTCCCCCTTAGGTCTATCAGCCAACATCAACCCTTCATGGAGCTCCCCCTTGAGTCTATCAGCCAACATCAACCCTTCATGGAGCTCCCCCTTGAGTCTATCAATCAGCCAACATCAACCCTTCATGGAGCTCCCCCTTAGGTCTATCAGCCAACATCAACCCTTCATGGAGCTCCCCCTTAGGTCTATCAGCCAACATCAACCCTTCTTGGAGCTCCCCCTTGAGTCTATCAGCCAACATCAACCCTTCATGGAGCTCCCCCTTGAGTCTATCAGCCAACATCAACCCTTCATGGAGCTCCCCTGGAGTCTATCAGCCAACATCAACCCTTCATGGAGCTTCCCCTTGAGTCTATCAATCAGCCAACATCAACCCTTTCCTAACATCAGCTGCTTTTGGTGAGGCTTTGTGTGCAGCAGTGAGAAGGTAAATGCAACAGCAGGGTTTATTCCCCTGCTCTAACGTGAAGAGGGTGGCAGAAGGGTAGTTTCCTGATTCCCAGAGAAGTCAAGTATGGGGTTTGGGAACAAGATAAATGGACTTGGGAGAATCTCTAAGAGCTCACAAAAACCTACCTAAGTCCCTAACCATTTCAATAAAATTGGACTAAATTAATTTTATTTAGCTAAAAAGAAAAAGACATAATAAATCAGGAGAGAACTGCAAAGGCTAACTAGTGTGCCCTCCCATTTTCTGATGTCTGCCACCTTGTGGTAGGACTTGATCTCCATGGTGATGCAGGAGATAGGGTGAGCTCTTGGATTAGAACTCCCCAGGACAATGTCTCTCAAGACTGCAGTTCTCATCCATGTTCAGCAGATAATTGAAAACCAAGGACACAGAAACAGGTAAGTTATGAAGGATTTATTAAGGGAGAGTTAGTAGGAGGAAAGAAGCATGAAAGATTCCAAGTGAAGAAGAATTCTTCCCCTTCCACCTCTGGGAGGGGAAAGTACACTGTGGAAAAACTCTCTTGGAAGCTTGGCTCCAGTCCATTTATATAGCCCACCAACGAGGATGGGTTCCAAGTTGCCAAGTCCAAATATATTTGAAAGATGATGTGATGGTTATTCTTCCATTACCCTTTGCATAATTAATCTGTCTTTGGATTTTCCTTCTGAGGAAATGACTGACTCTTGAGCCCAGGAGGAATGCTAGCACCAAGAAGGGCCTTCCCACAGGTGGTAAACCTAGAAAAAGTTCTAGAAGAATCAGCAAGCTGCTCTTTATCACCTCCTGGATGAGGCTGAATCAGCCTCCCGTTCCCTTCCTGCCAGGGCAGGGTGGCAACCTCAGACCATAGCTTACTACCTGTGGTTCTACTATGAGCCAGACCATAGCTTACTACCTGTGGTTCTACTATGAGCCAGACCATAGCTTACTACCTGTGGTCTTACTACGAGCCAGACCATAGCTTACTACCTGTGGTCTTACTACAAGCCAGACCATAGCTTACTACCTACCTGTGGTCTTACTATGGGCCAGGCCATAGCTTACTACCTGTGGTCTTACTTGGGGCTAGACCATAGCTTACTACCTGTGGTTCTACTCTGAGTCAGACCATAGCTTACTACCTGTGGTATTACTATAGGCCAGGCCATAGCTTACTACCTGTGGTCTTACTATGAGCCAGACCATAGCTTACTACCTGTGGTCTTACTATGAGCCAGACCATAGCTTACTACCTGTGGTCTTACTACGAGCCAGACCATAGCTTACTACCTGTGGTCTTACTCGGGGCTAGACTATAGCTTACTACCTGTGGTTCTACTCTGAGTCAGACCATAGCTTACTACCTGTGGTCTT
>PVHP010034253.1:0-19150 GCA_004024765.1 Zapus hudsonius
TATCAGTGGCTTTCTATATTGGAATATGGATGTATACTCTGGGCCCAGCTGTCCACGAAAGCTTATCCGGCTCCCTGGCTGTGGTAGGCAGATTTCAGGGAGATAAAAAAAGTGATCCCTGACTGACTGTTATTTTTAAAATTTTCTTCATTTTCACATTTAATGATCACACTCTATAACACAAATACCCAGGAAAAATTTCCTGGTTGGCATCAGACCCCTGACATTATCAGGAATGACTCCCTCTTCTCCTGACTGCACACGGGATTAATGCATGGGTGGTTTCTGGTTATGATCTTATGCAGGTCACTCAAATATCTGGGCCCCCATTCTCAGAAGATAATGGACAGAGGAGAAGAGGGAAAGCACCCCTGGAGTCCTGGGCCAGAGCAGTCCAGCTCAGGGATGACACCATGTATTTTGTCTCAGGTCAGAGCTGTCTAAATCAGTGATGTCACTGGGTGTTTTGTCCCATGTCGGGCATGCCCACCCTGACCTTCCTCAAGACCTCTCATTCACACCAGAATCCAGACTCCCCCAGCTTGCTTGCATGGAGCTGCCTAGCTGCCCCTGCAGAGTATGGCTGTGGAACCTGCCTGAGCCACCTGCCCTCCCCGACCCCAGCTGCCTAGACAGAGGACAGTTTCAGGGCTCCCTGGAGGTCAGAAACAGCTGAGAACTTTACTTTCTTTGTATGTACTTCTATCTCCTGAATTTTCCACATTCATGTGATTTTAATTAAGAATGTAAGTCCAGATCTACTCAGGACATGGAGGCAGTGCAAAAGAAGACAGACCACTAGGGAAATTCTCCATGTGTATCTCTATACAACTCCAGGCTTGTTGGCACATTTTCTTATCATCCTGCTTGTGGGCAGCATTGCCAACCCATATTCTTTGTGATTTCTCTCCTTCCAAGGATGGCCATGGGAGTGACTCCCAGTTCCCCCCTTTCTAAATGGCCAGTCTCATTACTCAGTACTTACAATCTATTAGTACCACAAAGTTACTATTTGTAGCTGGAATTAAGCAAGAGACTAGAACTAGGAATAGTCATCACCACGACACGAGGTGATAGCTGCTTTATTAAACCACAAACCCACTATATCACAGGCTGGGGAGGTGCAAGCATGAGGACCTGAGTTTGACCCCCAGCACCCACGTAAAAAGCCAAGTATAACCACAGCGCTAAGGGCAGCAGAGACAAGAGGAATGATGGAGTCAGCCAATCTATTCTCTCTCTCTCCCTGTCTTTCCCTCTCTCTCTCTCTCTCTCTTTAGGTTCAGTGAGAGGCTCTATAGTAAGGTATAAGGGCAGGACGATAGAGGAGGACAACAGATGTCTTCCTTTGGACCCCACATGCATGCCCCCCACACCTACACCACACACACACACACACATACACACACACATGTGTGCATGCATGAACACCTACATCACATACAAATACCATATACCACGCATACTACATACATGCAAAAAAAAAAACACCTTGCCAAACCATCTTACCTTTCTCTGATTGCAATTGGAATTCCTCCCAGATAATATGTGCTGAAATCAAATATTTCCCCTTGGATTCTAATGTTTTGGCTGTTCACGGTTATCCACATAAGTTTTTGAATTTTTCCAATTTTGATCGAAATCTGTAATAAGTGGGAAATGGATCAGCAAGCAATGGGAAATGAAAGAGTCCTATTCACAGCGGCTCCGCTCTATTGTGCAGTAATTGATCTTCCTTCAGATTCATTTATCTACATGGTAGGAGACTGTTCAATAAAAATAGGATATTAAAACATTTTAGTAGAAACATTTTCACTTGAAATTAGTCACAATATGCATATGCATAATATAATTCACAGCCAGATGTTCAGCTAGTAAACGGATGTGACCCCTCCCCTAATTAGTTCATCTTGTGATCGTGCTTCCTTGTGTTCGTTTTGGTTTTTGGGACACTGAATCCATTTTAAAAATATTTCTATTTATGTATCTGGTAGAGAGAGGGATACAGAGACAAAGAGTCAGAGAAAACATGGGCTCACCAGGGCCTCCAGCCACTGCAAAAGAACTCCAGATGCAAGCACCACTTTGTGCATCTGGCTTTACGTGGTCACTGGGGAAATCAAACCTAGGCCATCAGGCTTTGCAAGCAGGTGCCTTTAACTGCTGAGCCATCTCTCCAGCCCTCACTGAATTCGTCTTCAAGATCCATACACATTTGACAAGTAAAGAACTCATGAACATACCGAATGATCTCTCCCGTTGTTAATGGTGTCTCGTGTTCCTGTCTCCTTGGGTGGCTCTGAATTCAGTTTGTATCTCACCATTAGATTGCCGTCTTCTATATTCAGGGATATAAAGTGATCCTAGGGTATGGAAGCAATGCAGATTACCAGAAGCCCAGCTGAAGAAAAACCAGTGTGTGGAGAAACCCCAGAGCTTCCCAATCACACAGTACTCTCTGCCTCCTCAGCTAAAAGGGAGACCAGTGCTTCAGGAGGCGTTTGATGGCTGACTACTGTACCTCAGTACCCTGCACTCGGGATGGACCCATACATGCTAGCCATGGCTTTATGCTTTATGCCATGATTTTATTTTATCCCACCCCGAACCAGCATGTCAAATGGAATCATCACATTTGCTTAAAAAACAGGAGTGCTTCCTGTTGAGAGAGATGTTTGACTTAACTCCAGAGGTGTTTCTATTTCTTCCTGTGTCTTGCTCAGGTTTTTCACTGCCTCGTCCCTTCTACCGCCTGTTTCAGTGATGGGGTCCCTCTGGAGTTCTGCACACATCTCCCTCCCTCTGCTCCCCCTGCCTTAAAATCACGGTCCCTCTCATGGCTCCCACCCAGCTATACCCACAAGGCCAAGATGGTCTTCCAGCCTGGACCTGTCACCCCAGCCCACTGCTCCCATGATCAAGAAGAAAACACAACTGGACAAGGAAAGAGATACAGGTCACACTGGTAAAGTACTTTCCAGATGGAGTTAGTTATTTACAACAACCCCGCTAATCCCAAATGGCTACATAGGGTGAATCTAGTTGGTAGGATCTGCGTGCATGATATACACTACCTGGTTTTCTGCAAAGAACAGCAAACCTCTGTCCACCGTGGTCTGGATGGTCTGCACGAAGGTTGGGAAGGGAGCATTTGGTTGGGTTGGAATGCGAGCGTAGCCTGTACCTTCAAAATAGTTTTTGTCCGACTCTTCCTTTCTCCTGTAAACATCAAGAAGTCTTATTAATGCAAGACGCTGAAAAATGGGATCAAGAAATTCACGGTCTAGGGTCACCTTTGGCTTGAAGGAAAGGAAGTGTTGCTAAAATGTTCAAATGGTCCACTTTCCCTCCTGGATGTACTCAAAAACTGTAACAGTCAAGAGCCCCTTCTGGAAATGTCTGCCTAAGAAAGTGGCCTACTACCTGGAAATCTTGAAATGTAAGCAACTATTACTTTTAAATGTAAGTTGATAGTGAATCAACACATGATCTGCCACATATTGAACATCCCAAACATTTTTAATTGGAGGGCTGGTTTAAGAAGTTCAAGGAAGCAATTTTCCAATAGGTTCAGATGTCAGAGTACCTAGAAAGTTACCCACTTTGTGAATCACTATTGTTAAATTTTCAAGGCTAATACTTATGTATTGTGTGACTAAACCAGCTAATAATATTGAATAATATTAATATATAATAATAATAATAATAATAATATTGAATAATATTGTGGTGGGTGACACCAAAGCTTTAGATAAATTTCTCTAAATACATTGAGGAACTCTATTAAATCCGATGATGTATATAGACTGGGAAAGACCGTCATGATGAGATTTGAGGGAAGGAGGGCAAGCGTTGCCTGCAAGGTTAAGAGCTACTGGCTTGGCTTCCAGGCTCCACTTACCTTCGACAAGGCTCCACTTCCGTTGTGTTGAGATTGAACGTTGTTTTGAAGTTGTACAAACTCAGAACATTCTCATTGAGGTCATCAAGTTCAATGCAGCCTTTGTATGGAGGCAAGTTTAGTCTGCTCGGAAGCTGAGAGGGAAGCAAAACAAATCCTTCACGAGTTGAACCAAGACAGTGACCATGTTGAGGAAAAAATGGAATAAGTATGTGATTTCTCAACACAATACATAATACAATAAGAGTAAAGAATGTGGGCCCTGAGAACCTCAGGGAAGAGGGGGTAGAAAGAATGAAAAAGCAAGAAGACTGAGAGGAGGGCTCAGAAACAAAGGCTTCTGGTTATGACATGGCCATGGCCCTCATGAATTCACAAAAGCTGTGGCTTTCTGCACAAGATGTAGCCTGTAAATACATCACCATTGATGGGGGAAGGATACATAAGACCTTCCAAAGTACCTAATGTAACCTAACGCTTGCTGGGAGAAGAGACTCGGGTTCATCAATAGTTTAACCACTGGTAACTTGACCATTTCATGGTCAACAACCCTCCACCCATGAGCATGCAAACTACTCTAACTTATCCTAATGGGTTTAAAAAGCACAAATAGGCCATAAAAGTAAGATGGGGACTGATGGGGTAAAAGGGGGTGCAAATGGGAGGGGAGAGGGAAAGAGATGATAATTGGGGGAATTCGATTTAAATGCATTATATTAATGTATGAAAATGTCAAAAATTGAAAAACAATTTCATAAACAGAATGTGGACCCTGAAGCTGGATGCCCTGGCTTTGCCATTTAGGATCTGTGTAACCCTGGGCAAGTTACACCTATTAAACCTCCCGACCCCCGTGTCTTTCTTTGGGAAGTGGGAATGACCGTGGTACGTGTTTAAATTAATGTACTTGAGTTTAGGACAGTGCACTCAGGAAGTGCATCGTCTCAGCTGTTATCACTAGATGTGCTGTAAGAACATGTGATTAGATCCATTTCATACAGCATTAATAATAATAAATATAAAATCACAAATAGAGGCATGAGGTCATTGTGGCAAGCTAAAATATAAGTCTTTCATTCAGTGAAATAACATCGGTACTTACTCGAAAATCCGACGGGTAACCTCCAACATAAAACACAACGTTTTCAGGATCCAAATCCAGGAGTGTGTTGCTATTTCCACTCTCCGTGTCATGGAACTGGGGTGCTTTGGGTTTATTGGAAGTGGCCTCTTTGGTGTAATTAAGCTTTGCAAACTGATAGATTCTGTTGAAAATGGGACAAGGAGGTATAGTATAGGAAAGATTCCGGGATTCAATGTCAAGGAGCTAAAGGCAGGCTTGGACAGCACATGTCTGGCAGGGCGGGAGTCAAGGAGACATTAATTACCTCTGGAATTTCACCCTGTCCATCACGGCCTCCTGAGTCTCGCTCTCGGTCAGGACCTGGTCCACCTGCAGCTCAGCCTCACGTCCTCCCAGGTTGTAGACACACGTGAGACGGCCATCCATGACCGCCATGCCCACGTAGTCCTTGGAGGCCTGGGGACATAAAGGCCACCTCAGAACTCTCCCCACATTATGTTTTCTCATTTTTCTATCTCAAGAGGATCCTAAAAGTTTTACCGCATAAAATAACGGTTTTATGCAATAAGCCTGGGGCAGACAGAATAATGAAATATTCCCTCATATAGACTAAAATACAAAATACATGATCACTAATGCCTAGGCTGTCTCTGCTCATGTTTCAGTGGTCTTATTTGTTGATTCCTCATTCACTCACTCTCTAATCGTCTGTGAGCACCTGCCACAAAGGTGGACAAACATAAACTCAGCTGTCCACTAGGTTTTCATCTGTAAGAGACTTAAGCCACTTCGGTTCTCAAAATACATCATCATGTCACCTATATGTGTAGCTATCTTCCCTACTAGAACATGAGGCCTTAAGAAAGAAATAATTTTAAAAATATTTTTATTTATTTGTGGACAGAAAGACAGAGAATGGGCACACCAGAGCCTCTTGCCACTACCGAGGAACTCCACTTTGTACATCTGGTTTTACATTGGGGAATTGAACCCAGGTCCTGGCAGAGCCTTTGTAAACAAGCATCTTGAACTGCTAAGCCATCTCCCCAGCCCAGAAATAATATTTTTTAATTGTGGTAAAATATATGTAGAAAATTGACCACTTTAACCATTCAGGATAGTCAAGAAAGAAATTTTTGTTTATCATAAATATAGGCTGTGGAACATAACAAGAACAGTTGCCGCCCTGTATCAACAGGGGACTGGTTCCAGAACCACTGAGGATACCCAAATCTGCAGATGTTTACATAAACAGGCGAAGTGTCGACATATAAATTATGCATATCCTCTTGCAGACTTTAAAACATCTTTAGGCTACTAACAATCTCTCATTAATGCAAATGTTATGTAAATACTTTGTATACTGCATTTGTTCAGAGAATAGTGACAAATGGCTGCCCGTATCCGTTACAGATGAATTTTTGTCAGTTTTTTGAGAAAGGACTTCATGTAGCCCAACTTGAACTTCTGGTCCTCCTACCTCCATCTCCTTAGTGCTGGAATTACAGGGGCCACTACACAGTTTTATATTTTTAAAATTTATTTATTTGCAAGGAGAGAGAGAGAGAGAGAGAGAGAGAGAGAGAGAGAGAGAGAGAGAGAGAGAGAGAATGAGAATGGGCTCAGCAGGACCTCTAGCCACTGTAAAAGAATACCAGACACATGTGTCATTTTGTGCATCTAGCTTTACATGGGTGCTAGGGAATTGAACCCGGGTTGCTGGGCTTTGAAGGCAAGTTTCTTAACCTCTGAGCCATCTCTTCAACACTACATACCATTTTATACAGTGTTGGGGATCAAAGCCAGGACTTCATGCATGCTTGGCAAGCATTCTACCAACTGAGCTACATTTCCAGCCCCAAATCAACATTGTTTGAATCCATGATGTAGAGTCTGAGAATACACGTGGCTGACTGTTCATGGCATAAATGTGCTGAAGACATAAAGTATTATGTATTTATCACAATATAAAACAAAAGGTCACTCTATAAGGAAGCTTAAGTAAAAGCCACAATACATGAATAAATAAAAGTAAATAAAAGCCCCAATACCTTGAAGCAAAAAAGCAATTAATAATAATGTTAGCCTACCTAAATAATAGTTTTAGCCTTAATAATCTTTAAATATAATGTCCATTGCTGAGGGCTGGAGAGATTGCTCAGTGGTTAAGGCACTTGCCTGCAAATCCTAATGACCTAGGTTTGATTTCCCAGTACCCACAAAGTGGCACATGTATTTGGAGTTCATTTGCAGTGGCTAGAGGCCCTGGCATGTGTTCTCTCTCTCCCTCTCTCCCTCTCTCCCTCCCTCTCTCCCTCCCTCTCTCTCTCTCCCTCTCCCTCTCTCTCTCTCCTGTCTGTCTGTTTGCAAATAAATAAATTAAATTTTTTAAAAATGCCCACTGCTGAGAGCCAACATTTTCCTAATCAGGCAGAACTTCCAAGAACCATATTTCAGACATTTCAATTTTAACAGTGATTAGTTTTCCCTCTGTCTCTTACTTTGGGGGAACATATTTAGAAGGACAAAAAAAAGCTAAAATTCAGCTATTCAAAATAGCTAAAGAGGCTTGGGAGATGGCCAGTAAGGCCTGAAACCAACTAGGTTTGATTCCCTAGCATCCATATAAGTAGCTGGGTGTGGTCTTGCACACCTGTAACCCTAGACCTGTAGGGAGCAGAGACAGGAGATAGGTTGGGCTTCCCAGTCAGACCTCTGACCTTAAAATCACAGTTCCAGGTTCAGTGGGAGGCTCCATCTCAATGGAAAACACAGAAGACCAAAAAGAGGAGTTCATCTGCAATCTCCTCTGGTCTCCACAAGCATGCGCACAGGGTGTGTGAATTGTACACACGTGTGCATACCACACAATGTGTGCACACACACACCTGTAATGGTAGTGGTTTAATGAGGATGATAAAGGACCCCCCACCTACATACATTTCTTATTTTAGGCAGCAGGAACTTGGTCTTGCCCAGTTCTCATTCTTACATGGTCCCACTCCTCTCAGTCTGCAAGGAGAAGCCATTGTTGATTTCTATGAAGCCTTGATACTGATGCTTGGGGAACAGTGCTGACCCTACACATATAAGTGTGTGTGCTCACACACACACACATGTGTGCCCACATCCTGAGCCCATCTACCAGCAGCTAACAACCACAATGGACAGGAGGTTCCCCTCCTGGTGCTTCCACAGCACAGAGGAGAGGGTCGTGGCAGAGCCGTGGGTTTGTGGATGTCTTGTTGGGGTTTCCAATGACAGACAAAGACCTGCAACTCCCTGTCCCAGTAATTGGATCCTTCCCACACTGAGCTGTGGATCAAAGAAACCTACAAGGTCCCCAAAACAAGACAGGTTTCTATCAAAGCTCTTGAATACCCACCCCAAGTCAAAGGTAAGATCCTATTGCTGAAGAAACCACAGAAAAACATCAAACAAACTGAGAGACCCTGTGAGATCCAGAATGGTACCCAGTACCCAGATGGTAGCAAGTACAGTGCTGGAAGGCACAACATAAGCTGCCAGGAGAAATTGGTCAGTGATATTTGGAGAAAGCAGAAACCACTGATACAAAATGCAGACTGTGGCCATGAGAAGGCTGAACACGCTTCTTTCTGGGAGAGATCAACGGACTAAGAAATGATCACTGGTGCAATAGAGGCGCCAAAACCTGAGGGGGCATTGGGTATTCAACAGCTTTTAAATTGGCCAAGAGATCCACTCAGTGACAAGGAACCCTTAACTAGAATTGGTGCTCAGAACAAAATCCTATGGGAACCAAAAACTGGGGCTCCAAAAAGAAATCCCCATTACCAGAGAACTACACAGAGGCTAATCTCAATAGAAATTTTCCAAATTAGAAATGTGTGTCTCATTTAACTAATACTGATCTCACTCTTTGATGAAGATTCTGTTTGTATTTTTCAGAAGGCAGTGAGAGAGCTGTGGTCATTCCAGCTCCACTGATGAATTGCAGGCCAAAGGCTGATATCCCAGAAGAGATGAACCACCCCAGGTCTACCATTGAGGATCCACATGGAACCCTGCAGAGAGTGGTGGGATAAGCAAGAGTCCTATAACCACAGCCAATCAGTCAACCCAGGATAAGTCAGCGAGACAGACACCAATGACTTCCAACACAACTTAAAATAGAAGCACAGAGACTCTTAAGTTCACAACAACAACAATAAAACAGACTTAAAACTCACCCCCCCCCATGACTCAGGGAGCTGGGCAGAAGAGGGGGCAGAAAGATTGTAAGAGCCATGGTGGGAGAGATTACCCAGAGACATTACCCCCCTCAGCTACAATTCATAAGGGAGGGGGCAACCTTGTTGCCTCCTGTGTGATCCTTAACCTCTTGCCACATGGATTGTTCCACTGTGCCCACCGAGGATACCCAGGGGATTGGGGATTAGAGGGAGGGAAATGGGAATATAAGCACAATATTTACTCAATCAAATTTTGGACAATAAAGATAATTTTTTTTAAAAAAAAAGCTCTGCCACAGCTATGCCGCAAGTCTGAAAAGTACACGCCTTGGGATGGTTAACCTCTGGCAATTCACTTGATAGGATTTAGAACCACCATGGAAATAAATCTCTGGGAATGTCTCTGAGGGATTTTCTGGATTTGGTTAATTGAGGTGGGAGGACCTACCCTAACTGTGGGCAGCACCATTCCATGGGCTGGGGTCCTAGACTAAATAAAAAGGAAAGAGATAGCTGAGCAGTGGTACTCACCACTCTGCCTCCTCACTGTGGACTGAATGTGACCAGGGGCCTCAAGTTCCTGCTGCCATGCCTTCCTGCCATGATGAACTGTGACCTCTAACTATCAGCCAAAATAAACCCTCCCCCAGTCTTTCCTTCCTTCCAATAAACCTTCCCTGCCTCCCTTCCTTCCTTCATCCTCCCTCCCTCCTTCTTCCTTTCCTCCTTCCGTAAGTTGATTCACGTCAAGTATTTAGTTGCAGAAGTGAGAAAGTAACTAATACACATCTCTAAAAATATTAAAAATAAGAGAAATGTCAAAGCAGTACTCACATCTTTATTTCCCAGGTACATCACAAACATATCCTCAGTTCCCCCATCTTCTCTGAAATCGGGTCTTTGGAGAAACAAAGACAGAGATGTGTATCCTTTCAAGTCGTCCAGGTCAGTTGGCAGCCTGACTTCAACACCAGATTTACCATTGAACCTCATGGGGACCGCAACCTGTGAGGAGGAGTAAGGCGTCACACATCCTACTGTAAGAAAGAGCATGCTCAGAGAGGTAGTTCTGTAGCTGTTTTCACATTTTACTTATTTTTAAAATATCTTATTTATTTATTTGCAAACAGTGGGCGGGAGATGAGCAAACCAGGACCTTCTGACACTGCAAAAGAAGTCCAGACGCATACACCACTTTGTGTATGTGACTTTATGTGGGTACTCGGAACTTGAACCTGGGCCATCAGGCTCTGCAAGCAAGCACCTTTAACTGCTGAACCATATCACCAGCCAAATGTTTTCCATATTTTATATGAATGGTATAGAGTCATCCTTCGTTAGTGTGCTTCTATGCCGAACATTATTTTTCATACTGATTGGTCTAAATATAAATGATACCAACTTGCTAGCATTTACTCTGGAAACAGTTGGCTTTAAAAGTTATAATTAGAAACTGTGTTGCAACGAACATTCTTATATGCATCCATAGTTCTATTTATCAATGTTCTTTGAAGCCCCTCCCAATAAATAGAATTGGGTATTTTTGTTTTTGTTTTGTTTTTCAATGTGGGGAAATACACACAGGGGTTTAAGGATGCTAGGTAAATGTTCTGCCACTGAGATATATCCTTAGCCAAAACTGAGTGTTTCTAAGACACACATGATATACCTCTTTCCAGCATCTTAGAGCGAGAATCCACTTGCAGGGGGCTGGAGAGATTGCTCAGTGGTTAAGGTGCTTGCCTGCAAAGCCTAACGACCTGAGTCTGATTCCCCAGCACCCATGTAAAGCACACAAAGATGCACAAAGAGGTGCATGCATCTGGAGTTCATTTGAAGTGGCTAGAGGCTGTGGCATGCTCATGCCTTTCTCTCTCCATCTCTCTCTCTCTCTCTCTCTCTCTCTCTCTCTCTCTCTCTCTCTCTTTGTATCTCTCTAGCTGCAACTAAATAAAATACTTAGAAATCAACTTGCAGTGGTTGGTGAGCAACCTGAGTAGGACTATGGCTCAATGTCTGTTTCTTCACGACCAGTACCAGTGCACACTGGGTGTTCAAAAGCACTGGCTCACTTCTTTTTGATTATATGCTGTGTACTACTATCTGCCAGGCACTGCTCCACATTAGCTTATGTAATCCTAATGACCTCCTGAGGTTGGTGCCATTATCTGGTCTACAGATTTTTTTAAAAGGCACAGAGAGATAAAAGGTGATTGTGCCAGGGCCTTATAGCTTCAGCGCTCTTAAGAACTCCAGATGCATGCGCCACCCTGTGCATATGGCTTATGTGGGTACTGGGCATCAAACCCAGGTCGTTAGACTTTGCAGGCAAGGGCCTTATAGCTCTTAAGCTCTCACAGCACATAAAAACAGATGCACAGGGTGGCATTTGCTTCTGGAGTTTGGTTGAAACAGCTGAAGGCCCTAGCGTGCCCATTCTCCCAACCCCCACCCCTCTCTCAAACAAAAAAATTTAAATTTAAATTTAAAAAGGAGAAATAATGAACCTAAAATCAGCCACAGTGCCTCCAGGGCAGTGGTGTTCTGACTTGGTATTCTCTCTCTCTCTCTCTCTCTCTCTCTCTCTCTCTCTCTCTCTCTCTCTTTCTCTTTCTCTCTCTCTCCCCCCTCCCTTAAAAGTTCACATGGTAATTACTGAAAAATATTAAAAATTCCATTTAGAATAGTTCCTCCCTTTTTGGAGGCTGGCTTTCTAAGGTTTTAGTTACATACAGCCAACGGTAGTCCAAAATTATTAAGTGGAAAATCCCAGAAATATTTTAATTCATAAATTTTACTTGGAGCTTGTTTGCAGGTTCTAGCAGGGGAGCACGGCTACTCGTATACCCTTGACCAAAGACCGGGCCTCCTCTATTCGGGGAAGGTCATCCTCTTCGACCGAGCACGCAGCTTCGGGAGGGACGCACATGGAGCGGTGAGAGAGAAAGGGGACACCCGCCTAGCCAGCCAGATCAGCAGAATCAACCCTGGTGATCAATGGGGTGACAGATGTCGCAGCCAGATCGCCCTCACATCCTAATTCATAAGTTTTATATTGTGGACTATTTTGTGAATTTTTTTAAATAATGAGAGGGAGGGAGAGAGAGACAGAGAAAGTATGGGAACTCCAGGGCCTCTTACCACTGCAAACCAACTCCGGATGCATGTTGTACACTATATTAAAACAAAATCTTAAAAAATATTTTATTTATTTTTATGCGAGCTGAGATAGAAAGAGAGAAGACAGACAGACAGACAGACAGACAGAGTGTGGGTGCACTAGAGTCTCTGGCCACCACAAATGAACTCCACATGCATGTACCACTTTGTGTACCTGGCTTTACATGGGTGCTGGGGAATCGAACTCGGGTCATTAAGCTTTGTGGGCAAGCGCCTTAACCACTAAGCCATCTCTCCAGCACAGTTGTACACTATTTTTAAGTAAAGTTAGACAGTCTTACACTGTCCCTTTTCGTTGTGGCCAAGACATGAATTATTCTTTCATCTAGAGTCTCCAGGCTGGGAGTGCTACCTGGCTCCACGGCTACCTTGGTGATCAGATTGGGATGCTTGCATTCAAGTGAACCTAATGTAGCAGCACAATGCTACATCACAGTGCCTAGGCGTCGTTTCCTTACACGGGCACTCTATCATCTCGAATCATCACAAGAGGAGGGTGGGTACTGAATGAGCTAGAACAAAGGAGAGATGCTCACCTTATTCGCAGCATCTCTGGCCTGCTGGATGAGTTCTCGGATTCGGTCCACATTGTCGGAGATATTTCCAAGGGGCAACAGCTGTTGGTTGATACTTTCAATCTTGATCAGAAGATCAGGCAATTTCTTGGTCAATTTCTTTACTGTTGATGCAATCATTAAAAAAATTTAAAATAGCACATTGAGAAGAAACTAAATACAGATGTTCTCATTGAGAATACTTGTTCACTGGTGTGTTTTGGAACAAGATGGATTACAACTAGATAATATTTCCCCTTCTGAATGTACCATAGGTTTTATTCTACAACACAGGTATTCAATCCTTTTCCTTGATCACTGTAGGAAAAACTATTTGTTTTCTTATTCTAAATGTCAATCATAATTTAAACCATGCATGGTGGTGCACACCGTTAGTCAGGAGGCAGAGGTAGGAGGATAGGAGGATTGCTGTGAATTTGAGGCCAGGTTGAAACTACATAGTGAATTCCAAGTCAGTCTGGGATAGAGCAAGACCCTACCTCAAAAATAAATAAATAAATAAAAGAAGAAGAAGAAAGGAAGAAAAAGAAAATCAATAAGATGGTCAATGGATTAAAAAATAGTCTTTTAAATAGAATATCTGCATTATTTGAATGTATTCTGTGAAGGTATTTTCTAATATTTTAATTTAAGATCAGACTTTCCCAGGGAAGAACTGAAATAAGCCAAGGCACTTCATGACTCAATCATTTTAATCAAGCGATGCCTGATACCTGAGTTATTGGCATCAGCCAGAGCCTTGTTGAAGTCTTCACTCCGTGCAGTCCCATAGGTGTCCTTAATCCTTCCCAAGTCTGTCTGGATGGGGTTGAGCCCATCCAGAATGTCACCTGTGATGCCGTTGGCCTTTCTGACCATGTTCTTAGCACCACTGATCACTCCATCTATGTCACCTAATGCACACACAAACAGGGGGTGTAAGAACCTAAACCATTCAACCAAAGCAGCCATGAGCAGTGCTCTCAGGGGACAATCACCTCTCTGCATCCCACGAAGTTCATCACGAACAGCAGTGAGGTTTGACTCAATCAGGTCCTTCTGCAGTGACACAGTGTTCAGGGTTTGCTGAAGGTTGTTTAGAGCTGGGCTGATTTCTGAAAGAAAAGAAACAGCAAAAGGCAATCGCTTTGTGGATTGTGACTCTCTTGGGGGCATCTGTGGCCTCTGAAATGTCCAGCATCTGCAGAGCGTGGAGCAGACCTATACCTTAGGGTTCACCCCACAGATAACTGCTGCATGTGTCTAGACTCAGCTCTGGGGTCCTTTGGCTACAAAGGCCAGAAGCTCATCAAAGGCTTATTTATGGTGACGGGATTCTCAGAAATTAGCATGAAGAGATGGAAATGCTGAATAAATGGGGAGGGAGGGGATGATTGGTTTGGGAGAGCTGAACCTCTCTCCTCAGAGAAAGAAGACTTCACCGAAGGAAAGGTCAGTCTTATTTGTTGCTGGATCCCAACACTCAGGATGATGGGTCACACGACTTAGAGCTTGATGTTAGTACATATTTGTTGCATGAATGAATGTATATATGAGTGAATGAATGAATGAGCAGAAAGGGCAGCTCTGCAGTCAGGCAAGAAAAGGCTTTTTGAGACAGCTTCATTCTAAAGGACACAGAGTAGGTATTTGTTTCTGTCTTGGCAGATCACTGAGCAAATCTGTCCCTCAAAGTTCACCCAGAGATGCTCAAACTGACACATTAAAACACTAGATACCAGGGCTAGAGATATTGCTCAGTGGTTAAAGGTGCTTGCCTGCCATGCCTGAAAGTAGACGGCCCAGGTTTGATTCCCCAATACCCATGTAAAGCCAGATGCACGAAGTGGCGCATGTGTCTGGTATGCCCATTCTTATTCTCCTTCTGTCTGTTTCTTTCTCTCTGTCTCAGGGTCTGGTAGAGGGTATACTTAGCATGCTCATGGCCCTAAGTGTGATTCCCAGCACCACAAAAAACCAAACATACAAACAACAAAATGAAACTCCCATATCATCTTATCTCTAAATGCAAAGTTTTATAAGCAAAAAAATATGATATCATGAAATATTAATTTTTTAAAAATTTCCAGGCAAATGATTGCATATTAGCACTTTTTCTGTTTTTTCATACATTTGGGTTTTGAAAATGTGCAGTAAATAAATTGACCGAGTCAACATCTAATCTTTCTGAAAGCACTAAGAAAGCTAGTGAGTGCCACGGACTCAGGTGTCTGCGTGGCCCTGGACACCCAGGGAAGACCAAAGAAATTCAAGGACAGGAATTGCTGAGCTTCAGTTAGTTTCTTTTTTTTTTAAATATGTTTACTTAATTATTTGCAAGCAGAGAGAGATAGAGAGAAGAGAGTCAGACAGAGAGAATGGGGGTTCCAGGGCCTCCAGTCACTACAAACAAACTCCTTTGTTCATCTGGCTTCACATGGAAACTGGGGAACTGAACCCAAGTCATTAGGCTTTGCAGGTAATACTTTAACCACTGAGCCATCTTTCCAGCCCAGACATAGTTTAATTCTTCATCTGCAAGCCAAGGCTCTTCTCCTTCTTGATGTCTCCATGCTTAGACTATTTCATATTTTAATTACATAAAGGGGCTGGGCAAGTGTGAGCTGTATTTGGATCGTCAGCACCCACATAAATGCCAGGTAGGCACAGCAGCCTGCCTGTAATCCCAGAACTGGGGAGGTGGGGACAGGGCTCCCTGGCAAGCTGGTTAGCTAGACAAGCTGACTCAGTGAGCTCTGCATTCAAGGGAAAGAATATCACAATATGTAAGGTGAAGAGCTACTGAGCAAAACACTGGGCATCAACCTCTGACGTCCACATGCATGGGTACACATGGACACACACCTACACGCACACATATGTCACAAACATATAAGCACACACAAACAGACACATACCATGTACATGGCAAAAGTTACATAAAATTAAAAAAAATTATAAAAGAATAAATTTATGCTTAAATTTTTCTCATGTTCCACAGTGATTATGTAACTTTTGGCACTTTCAGTTGCTAAGATTTTAGGACTCTGGAAATCTTGAAGCAGATTTATTAGAATGATCTAGAATGAATAACCTTGAGGCATGAGTTCCCACTGCCACTGCCATAATTATAAGTGGATTCAATTTAAAGCACACCCAAAGTCAGCCCAAAAGGCCTGTCCATCTCAAGACTCCTTCATAGAAATGTAATCAATTTTACATATGATGGATGAGGGTATTTAGAATATTGGGTAGATGTAGGATGACAGTATTATAAACACAGCATGAATGGACAGTAGCATTTGCATTGACACTGGAATTCAAAATGAGCACTCGCTCCATGTTGCCCATGCTGGTCCCCCCAGTGTGACTAAAACCCCTGACTACCCTCCATCCCCACCCTAATACCTTCTTGTAGCCTCTTCTGGGTCATCTTGGCTTCATTTAACAGATCGTCGCTGTCAGAACTTAAGGTCTTAGCCTTCTTTGGAAGATCTTCCTTTATCACTGTCTGAAATCGAAACATACATAGCTTTATGGAGTGAGGTTTTCATGCTAGTCCTAAAGCACACTCTTCCCCGGATGATGCCATTAGGATTCTGGGTAGACATCTGTGGCTCAGAGAGGTATGCCCATCTCTGGTGACATGCTGGCCAATTATGTGACATTTTTACTCACTGTCACTTGTACAATGACCCCTGCAATAACCTAGTTACTTCCAGGTTGTAAAATCTAAAAGTCTTTAATTTTCCAAGATGGTCTATTTTCCTACTCTGATATTTGGTATTTTGTTATTTCTCAACTATAGGAATATTATATGGCACACATCTCCCTAGACAGGCCTAAAAGTAAGACCAAATCACTAAGAGAAATAGTAAACAAATGATTTCCAGAAATCTTTCTTTTGGTAAATTTCAACATTTCATCATAGCACACCTGGTGAGAAGCAGGATGCAGTATTTGTGTTCAAAATTAATAACTAATGTAATTTCTATTGGGTTTTGCAAATAATACTTGAACTGCCTCTAGGCACAAACTATTCTGGTAAGTATAAAAACGAGTTATATCTAGAGCCAGTTCAAGTCTATTCTACGTAGCAAGTTCTGATTTGAAATAAACAATGCTTTCTGATATTGCTCTGTGCTCGTGAGAGGAAAGCGAGTCACTAACGAGCTTGCTCCCGGCACCCACCTGCAGGGCAGACTCAGAGGCACTGGTGGCCTTGTTGGCTGCATCCTCTGCTGCCTTGATGGCATTGAGGATGCTTTCATATGCAGTAGCAGCATCCACAGCACAGCGTACCAGCTCGTCCCCACTGGTATTTCTCTTTATCCTGGAAGTGGACACGGAGAGGGGAATTGATCTTCCAGTATCTTTCTTTCCTGCCTCAGGCTGCTATTCTTCTGATGCTAGATACTCAGCAGTTCTGCCCAAAGGACCCAACTGGGAGTCAGCTCCCAATTGCAAGTCTGGTTTTGAACTGGGCTATGGGATCTGGATGGGGCTAAGACCTGGACTCTGCCCTCAGCCCTGCTTTGGACACCCAACTAGCCTAGGACCTTGCTGGGTCCTGCAGCTGCCCATGACATTGGGCCTTTGAGTCAGGGAACTCACTCTTCCAGCTGCTTCGCCAGCTCCTGCAAGGATTGAGCATGCCTTTCTGCCTCCTCCACCAGGGCAGTTTTGCTGGCCGATCTGGAAAGTTCTCTCACTTTATCACTTAGCTCCTGCCGTGCTCCATTCAGAGTACCAGCTAATTTCTCATATTCCTGTTTTTTCCAAGTAAACAAAGACAGTATAAATCCCAGCAATAGATGTATACACTAGTTTTCTAAAGCCTGCCATAAATGGCACTTCCAATGAGAACTTATATTTTCTAAGCCCATTTACCAAACCAATTTATCCTTAGTTACTTCAGGTAGTGGCATTAGCAATAACCCCCAAGTTCTGCCATCATCTTGAACATTTTCTTTCTAATGGGTATCTCTGCTAGTGTTTCATAGAACCACAATGTCATCACCAAGGTCAAGTTATGCTAAAGAACCTTGTATAATATATAAGTGGCTATTAGAAAAAATACGCTTTTAAAATTTCCATTAGGCTCTTATAAGACATTTTGTCAATGTTTTAACACCTTCAATGTCTGCTATTAAGAAAGATATATTTGGGGCTAGGGAGATGGCTCCCTGGTTAAAGGCTCTTGCTTAGAAAGGTGTTTGATATTTTAAAAATTGTAATGCTTTTTTGTTATCACAAAAATGCTTTGCTCTTCACGGACCAGTTAGGTAATGCAGATAGAAGGAGACACATCAGAACCACTGCCATAATTTTCAGTGTTCAATTCCATCTAAAAGACACAGGCTCAGATTAAAAACAGTATATCAGTGCATTGCATAGTCCCCTACTAGTAGAATTTAACTGTTTTGGATTTTTCTAGAGAGCCAGCACTCTCCTCTACCTTCTGGTTTCTGTCAAGCAGCTGCAGCACGTTGTTGGTCTGCAGCAGAGAAGAGTCTGCGGTGGCCAGGTACTTGCTGAAGTCACTCTTCAGGGAACTCATCTCCTTAATTTGTCTCTGGAGAGAGAAAGCAAATATCTGGATGTATTTCATGACACATTCCCAGAAAGAACAGACATGTTTTTGGGACAAAAACTCAAAAGTCAGAGTCAGAATGTGTTCTTGAACCTCATGATGGTTGAGGCCACTGCAAAGTGATGGGAACTCACTTCTCTCTGCACTGTTGCAGTGTTTCCATAGTTGGAGTGTTACCATAGTACTTCTTGTCACACTACAGGCCCAGGAGACTGATGCTACCCTTGTTGAGGAAGTGTTATATGACCACTGAGCTGGACCTGTTACTAAGCTCTGGTTTGGGGACCAGAATTTTGATCTTAAGTAAATAAACCAGGAGCAGCCATCACTGTGTGCCAGTCCTAGCGAAGAGATGACATAGGACAGGAGCATCCTAGTCTAGGAGGCTGACAAAGGTCAGGAGCCTGCTTTCTTTCCTGGCACAATCAGTGGTTCAGAAAGAGACTTTACTATGTAAGGAAGCATTGGAAGATGAGTACCTAGTCACCCCCAAAGACATCATTGGCTTTTGAAAGTCTGACATTTTATAACCCCTTAGATGTTTCTTATTTTTGTGGATACTTTAATATAGGCTATTCACCATCAGAAACACAAACTATGGAGGTCGGGGACACAGCTCAGTGT